>MU260373.1:217500-224543 GCA_020310875.1 Ceratopteris richardii
GATGAATTGCTTTCTTTCTCTCTAATGCTTGACTCTCACGATGGTTGTTAAGAAGGTTTTTAAAATTATGCTTTTCCTGTGGTGTTGTAGCCCCTTTTGCCATGTTTTTCAAAGTGGCGCAAACTGAACATTCACCCATTCTAACTTTACGAGGAATAGAAACATTGTTAAACTCTTCCTTCCATAATCGAGTAAAGTGACGATACAACACATACTTCTCATTTCTATTTTCCATGTCTTCTCTATATATTTGAAATACCTCTCGACGAGTAAAGTTATCTGACAAGTGCAACCTTCCAGTTGTAGGCATAACTTCACAATGCAAGCTAAAATAGTTCATCATCCAATTCATTGCATGACGTCCAACAGATCCTTTGGTCCCAACATGGAACGTATCCAAAATGAGATCCCCATTCAAAAACCCTTGTTGAACCCTATGTATTCTAAAATTTCCTACACCCATTGCAATTTTAAATGCAGCCCTACAGCATGGCATCCCTTGAGTAAAGAAATATTCAAAACCAACACGCGTTACTGACATGTTATCCTCAATCATTTGCATGCAAGAAACAAGGTATATATCTTGCCTTTCACTATCTAAATGGAGGAATTTTTCTCTTATGTGCTTTAGTTTCTTCATCCCTAAATTATACAAGCATTTCAAACCACAACAATGCTTCACAATATCCAATGCAATCTGTCTATCTGAAGTAAGAAATTTAAATCTTTTTCGACTTACTTCACGAGACCTTCTTTTAAATCGTAGATTGAGCTTGCTTTGCTTTTTCGTTGCTCCACATGCACTTGAATCAGAAGGGAGATCAATGGTTGGATCAGATGGGAGATCAAGAGGTGCATTTGTATGAGCAGCATTGCACTGTGAATTGGATAACTTAAATGACTCAACAGAAAACATGGAATCATCAGCACGTTCTAAATCATAGGGATCATCACTTCTCTGGAAAGGCTCAACTGAGAACAATGAATCAATATGAGCAGAGGAAGCTGATGCCCAAGCATCCACTGAAAAGATTGAGCTCATCTTCACTGAGTTCACAGAAGACTGAAGATGAATGACCTTTTTAAATAAGTAGAAATCCGAGATCAAGTGAAGATATCACATCAAATGTCACATCAAGAAGATATGAAATCAAAAGCTTATTAAAGTACATTAAATAACATAAAACATCAAATTACATCAAATCACTTAATTACTCAAATATACACTAATAAGGGAACCAAAGATTTGATTCACTTTTGATTCAAATGATCTTTTTCTAACTTCATATGAGTCATTCAGTCTAAGCATTGTGAATGAATCAAAATATATCAAAGTTGTGTTCCAATAGGAATATATAATAAAATTGTTTGGATGAAATTTTACAAGAAGAAATTTTACAACTGGAATATATCCAAGTTGAGTTCCAACTGGAATATGCTATGCCATTGAACACTATACAAGAAGAAATTTTACATTTGGTTAAGATTTCAAGGATTAGGTTTTATTGTGGTCTTGGCTAGATATCAAAGAGGTAGATGAAAGTATATTGAAAAAGAATTATGTGTAAAAGAGGCACACAGAAAGTATATTCATACATTGATTTTCCATTTCAACAATGTGTTACAAGATAAATGTGAATATGAACTAAAGTGTGGAGGATAACACTATAAAGATGTCATTAATCTCACAACTTAGACCTAATTTTCTCCCAAGCAACAGAATCTAAGAAAAAACATCTACATGAGATTAGAAATCCTCATGTACATACCATACTGTTGCCATTGAAGTTTAATTTCCATGCAAATGTATATAAATAGTTGCAAGGTTCTGTACTAGAATGTTTATTCAAAGTGATTTTCCATTTCAAGAGTGAGTTACAAGATAAATGTGAATATGAACTAAAGTGTGGAGGGTAATACTATGAAGATGTCATTAGTCTCCCACATTTAACACAACTTTGACTTGATTTTCTCCTAAGAAAGAGATTCTTAGAAACAAATCTCTACATGAGTTGAGACATCCTCATGGACATACCATACTCTTGCCATTGAAATGTAATTTCTATGCAAATGTATATAAATAGTTGTAAGGGTCTATGAATATTTCATTAAAGTGGCTCTGAAACAGCCTATTTGTGTGGGTGCTATTCCCTGGTTAGATAAGTTGACAGATTTAGTTAGCAAGTGGACTCATTCAGTTAGATCCAGTTAGTTTCTGGTTCAAGTTACCCAATTGCCTATAAATACCAGAGGAGGAGATCATTCGCATTTTCAAAATCCACGAGCAAGAGAGAGCAGCAGAGCACAGACAGCCATGGAGCACAGAGGTCAGCATACCAGCAAGCCAAGCTTGATGGAGAAGAAGAATGTTGGCAAAAGTACCAAGAGGTAGACAAAATCATAACTAAAAAAAAGATTCCAAAAAGATTCCCTCTGTATGTCTGTGTAAATTTCTCATTTCTAGGTCTCTATTTTTCTTGCCTGTCGAAATATGGATCCAAAGCATGTACAGGTCGATGCCTGGCATCGACTTTAAGGTGTAAGTCGATGCCAGGCATCGACTTGTGGGTGCAAGTCGATGCCTGGCATCGACTTGCAGCCCCAAGTCGATGCCTGGCATCGACTTGCTCCTGCAAGTCGATGCCTGGCATCGACTTGCTCCTGCAAGTCGATGCCTGGCATCGACTTGTGGGTGCAAGTCGATGCCTGGCATCGACTTGCAGCCCCAAGTCGATGCCAGGCATCGACTTGGTCCCAAAAAACGATGCCAAGCATCGACTTGCCAGCATCATCATGCACTGAAAAGTCGATGCCAGGCATCGACTTTTGGGTGCAAAATCAATGCTTGGCATCGGCTTTTGGGCCCAAATCGATGCTTGGCATCGACTTTTGTGCCCAAGTCGATGCCAGGCATCGACTTTGTGTTCAAGTCGATGCCAGGCATCGACTTGAGGCTAAAAGTCGATGCCAGGCATCGACTTGGCCCAAAAGTCGATGCCAGGCATCGACTTGGGCCCAAAAATGGATGCCATTCATCGACTCTTGCACCCCCAAGTCGATGCCTAGCATCGACTTTCACCCTCAAGTCGATGCCTGGCATCGACTTGCACACAAAGTCGATGCCTGGCATCGACATGCACTTAAACATCGATGCCTGGCATCGACCTGAAGCTGAAAATCCATGCCTTGCATGGACATGGGCTGATATTTCTTATTGCTTGATATTTCCAATTGCTTTCAGGGATGCGGAGTACAAGGATGAAAGGCCCATTAAGAAGCTCAGAGTCACCATGGGCTCTGCTGACCAGCAACGTGACAAAGGCAGTGGTCACCAAGCAAAGGCAAAGAAAATTATTGCACCATTATCCTCTGAGAAGGCCAGCAACCCACTAGGAATATCCTCAGGTGGACAGAGTAGCATTAAAATTCCTGTGGAGGATCCAAGTATGAAGGAAAGGTCGAGGGAGACAGAGGTCATGAAGACAGATCGTCCACTTCGGGACATGACAAATCTCGAATGGTGCCTTCAGTACGTGGAAGAGAAGAATGCAGTCCTCCTTGTGTTCGCAGGGGCCTATGGCAGAGGAAAGATCACGACAACACAAGGTTTTCAGTATGGCCTTGTTTACAAATTGGATTATGAAGATGAAGATTCTGACAACCTGCTTTTCTTGGTGGAGACATCCAAGGGATTAAGAAATGTCATATGCAAGATGGAATTCTTGTGCCCAGAGTGCTGTGTTCCAGAGGAGCTAGCTCAGATGTGCAGAGACTCAGTGAATTTCATCAAGGACCTGATGCCATGGATACAGGGCAATATCATGCCAACACAGCACAAGAAGACGACCCCTGTAAAGGCAAGGGGTAAGCAGAGTGTGCAGAAAAAGCCCCAAAAGAAAAAGAAGATAATTGCAGAAGAGGACTTTTCTGACTCAAGCTCTAGCTCTGGGGACATTATTGTTGCACCTGGTGGAGAGCTTGCATCTGGTGTGCTTGGCACTGAGCAGAATAAGATGAGGGAGGACATAGCTAGAAGAAAAATTGTGAAGAAGGGGCAGTTGTTCCACCTGCCTATTAATATTATCCACAGGCCACCAGTGGATCCAGTCACAGGGAGGAGGCCCCTTGAGATAAGGGAGCCACATAATTTGCATGTCCAAAATCTTAAGAAGAAAATGAAAATTAATCCTCATGCTACTGTTGTGCCATTCCTTGTAATGGTGGATCCGCATGAGTGCCGCTGTGTGGAGGATTTCAATGAGAATTTGTTTGAGGAGTACACTTATTATGTGATTGGAGGTTCACACTCTGCAGAGGCTCGTAGACAGTTAGTGAAGGAGCACCCTACTACATTTTTCTTTAGGTATGCAGAGTGTAAGATATATGCTGGTCTTACAACTGAGGAAGCCAAGCTTCTTGCTTGGGATCACAACAACGATAATGACTACAGGCAGAAAATGTCCTCCATAGAGAGAATTCGGTTCTTCCACCATGAATACGAAGATTGTCTTGTGAAGGAAGCTGGGAGAATACATCCCAATCTACGAAAGCAATGCCTTATTGAGGTTGGAATTGCATTGGATGAGAATAGAAAGTCAGATGCTTTGAGGAAATATGACCCATGGTTTCAACTGGCATTCAGATCAGGTGAGATCTGGGATCTTCAGGATAGAATCTTCACAATGTGGGAGCATAAGGAGGTCAAGGGCCAGAAGCAACGAAAGTCGAGGCCAGACCCACAAATTGATCTGAGGGGAAAGGGAAGGAAAGTTGACCTTTCAATTGAGGAGGCTCCTGAGGACATGAAGCTGACCCCATGGAGGGCCCTTCAAGGAATCAAGGATGATACATTGATCATATCAACTTTGTCAAGGGTAATCTCGAAGGAGTTGAGCCTCGAGGAGATGGTCACTGAGCTCAATAAGTATGTATGTTATTCTCAGATCCTTTTTCCCTCCTCCCATGCTTCTTGTCTAACCTAGTCTCTTTTATATTTATGTGTCTGTAGTCATAAAGTGTACATGAAGATTCAGGAGGTGATGATGAAGAGGCTGGGTTGCTTTTCTTGGACAGAGGTCCAAGCAGACTATCCAACCACATCATCCTACAAAGCCTTATCAGAATATTTCATCCTGTTTCGTGATTGGGTAGATTCTCTTATCAGAATATTTCATACTAAACAATTTGATGCATTGCATGGCATCAACATGGGGGCATAAGTTGATGCCTGGCATCGACTTGGGGGCATAAGTCGATGCTTGGCATCGACTTGCAGCATAAGTCGATGCCTGGCATCGACTTGGGGGCATAAGTCGATGCCTGGCATCGACTTGCAGCATAAGTCGATGCCTGGCATCGACTTGCAGCATAAGTCGATGCCTGGCATCGACCTGCAACAAAAGTCGATGCCTGGCATCGACCTCGTGGCAAAAGTCGATGCCAGGCATCGACTTAGGTCCCTAGGTCGATGCCAAGCATCGATTTTTAGTAGAAGGTCGATGCCTAGCATCTACCCCAACAAGAAATCGATGCCATACATCCGTTCTTTATGTTCTGTTTGCTGTACTGAAGAGCTCTTCTAATTGTTTTTCCAATTTGTTCTGCAGAAACCAAGGAAAAGTAAGTCTACAGAGGTACTAGATGACTGCCCCCCTGCATTCGTTGCTCACATTCAAAGAGCAAGGCATGAGAAATCTAGACTGAAAGCGAAGGAGATGGATTTTGATGATGAACCCGATCTTAAATGTTTCTCCAATCCCCTAGACCCCCTTAGGCCTGTATATTACAATGTGTTCTGTAGTGATGTAAATAATATTTGTTCTGTTGTGCCTAGAAAACATTTCTCCCTTCTCATAGCGGACATACCCTATGGATTTAGGATGTTAGGATCAGTTAATGATGATGAACCCTTCAAACACCCTCAGATTCGGAAGATGGTCACTGATTTTGCAGAGTTAACTATGTCTCCTCTTTGGACGATAGTAATTTTCCATAGCAGAGACCAGTCTTTCTCTGTTTCAACTGCTTTGAAAGCAAGATGTCATGCTGTCGAGTGCCTCACTTGGTAAGTAATCTTCTTTCTATCTCCATGGCTTTCATGATGCCCTATGTGACTCATAGTTCTTTTTTGCAGGGTGAAGACAAACGTAAATCACACTCCTTTGCATCGGTTTGTGAGTGCCACTGAATGCATTACAGTGGGCTATTATGATGAAGTAAGCAAAAGGAGAGTCAGGGAGCATTGCAATGAGAATGGGATCTCAAATGTGCTCATGTTCCCAGCCGTTACCAAGAAACTTCGTCATGTAGCTGGGGACATGACATTGGTTAACCCTTATCAGAAGCCACAAAAACTCATAATGAGATTGCTTCAGCTATTTTCCAATGATGATGACTGGGTCCTTGACCTTTTTTCGGGCACAGGTAATTTCAATTTTCACAATTTTGATTAGTCATTGTTGATTGAAGCCTCTAATAGGTTTTTCTGCTGTTTCAGGAACGACTCTGGCTTGCTCTTTAAAGATGTTCAGGCACTGCATAGCTGTGGAGAAGGATGATGCTCAAGTGAGCTTCATTAGAATGAGAATCAATGGGCTGAATGAATGCCCAGATGAAGACCAAGAGGTTGGAAGGAAGCACATTGCAGATACGGAGAGATTCCAAGCAGCTTCAAGGGAGCCTGTTCCCCCACTTGCAGATGAACCTGGGGACATGGCTGACCTTGAAGAGCCAATCTTGGAGCAAGAGAGGCAAGATAGGTGTTCTAATGTGCCAGAGGATACCAATACCCTTGAGCCTGAGGAAAGCTATGATCAGCTTCTATTGTAGATTCACATAACTCTTGTAAAACACATGAAATGTAAAATATCATTTTAATGGAAATATAATTTGGAGTTCTGCTTCCACTTCGTGTTCAGCTTGATTTATCTTGAGCATTTCTCTGATCATGTGTGAATGTTTCTTAGTATAATTTTGTTGAATATTATCTTCTCTTGGGAATGCTTTTGTGAAGTGTATTTCATATTCCGTTAATATGGCCAGGC
>MU260374.1:0-42500 GCA_020310875.1 Ceratopteris richardii
TCAAGGTCTTCACCATATCACTTCCTTTGCAGCTTCTACCATTCCCTTATACTCAGCTTCTGTGGATGATAAAGCAACTGTGTGTTGCTTCTTTGAACACCAAAACTAACTTATCTCCAACATAACAGAGATATCCATGAGTAGACCTTCTATCATCTGAGTCACCTGCCCATCTGCATCACTAAACACTTTGATTCTTGTGTCAGAAGTGAAACCATAATACAAACCTTCACTTAGGGTTCCTTTGATATATCTGAGTACCCTTTGGCTGCAATCCAATGAGTCTTCTTTGGACAATGCATAAATTGTGACAACACACCTACTGCATATGATAGATCTGGCCTTGTCAAGGTAGCATAGATTAAACTACCTACCAAACTCTGATATTTCTTCATATCATTGAACTCTTCACCTCCATACCTGCTTAATTTATGATTTACCTCCAATGGTGTAGTTGAGGTCTTGCAATCCTCCATGTTAAACTTGACTAGAAGATTCTTCAAGTATCTCTCTTGTGAAACATATACTCCATGTTGAGTATACCCCAATCTGCATTCCTAGAAATAAGATAAGTTTCCCAAATCACTTATCTTAAACTCCTTCTCTATTTGTCTTTTGAGTTCATTGATTCCTTGAGCATCTGTTCCTGTAAACAATATATCATCAACATAAATACCACATGTAAATGTATCCATTTTCACTTGCCTTCACTAGCAAGCTACTATCTGCCTTTGATGCTTTGAAATCCACATTCATTCAAGAACTTGACCTCAATCTGTAATTCCAAGCTCTTGGGGCTTTGCTTCAACCCATATAAAGCTCTCTTGAGCTTTACACACATAATCTGATCCAATTGAGTCCATGAGCCTTCTGGTTGCTCCATATATACTTCATCTGCAATGTATCCATTTAAAAATGCATTTTTCACATCCAATTGTGATAATTTCCATCCCTTACAAGCAACAATAGCAATCAATGTCCCTAATTGTAGACATCTTAGCAACAGGACTAAAGGTTTCATCATTAATCTACCCCATAAGTTTGGGCATAACCTTTGACCACAAGTCTAGCCTTGTATCTAGACACCTTTACCATCTGCAAACCTCTTTGTTTTATATACCCACTTACATCAATGACCTTTCTGATTCTTTGGTCCTTGGTACTAGTTCCCAAGTTTCATTTTCAAGTAGAGCATCATACTCTTCCTGCATTGCCTTCTCCCAATTCTGTTTACCTTTGGCTTCTTCATAAGTGGTTGGATTTCTTCTGTTTTCACAATGAGGCATAATCTTTTGTGGTTAGGAAAGATTGTAATCATAACTATACCTTATAGGTTCTTTCCTTCTCTTTGTAGATCTTCTGATTTCTGCACTTCTTGTAAGTTTCAGCCTCATTTGATTCTGGATCAAATCTTGGCCTTCTTCTACATGATCCTGCACTCTACTTCTAGAGTCAACTTCATCAACAATTTCTTCACATACTTTTACCTTTGCCTTTCCTTTCCTTTGAATTTCTTCAACACCTGCAAACTCATTTGGTGATCCTGTATACATATATTTTGCTCATCAAATGTCACATCTTTATTGACAAGAAATTGCTTTGTGGATGGACCTCCCCCCAACCTGTAACCCATCTGTCTATCATCATATCCAATAAACACATACTCTCTGCCTTTTGGTTCTAGCTTATGTCTTAATTGTGAAGGAACATAAGCATATGCAATACATCCAAATACTTTACAATGATCAAGAGTAGGCTTCTTACCCCCACCATGCCTCATAAGGGGTTCCTCCATCCAAAGCTTGCAAGGCCAACCTATTCACAAGGTATGTGCAGTGTTAATGGCTTCTGCCACAAGTAATTTGGACAATTCTTTTCCCTCATCATGCTCTTTGCAAAACTCTACAAGAGTCCTATTCCTCCTTTCTGCTACTCCATTCTGTTGAGGGGAGTACCTGCAAGTTACTCTCTTTTGATACCTACATTCACAAATAATCATCAAACTCTTTAGAGAAATACTCTCCCCCTCCATCTGATCTTAACCTCTTAAGCTTTTGTCCTGTGATCCTTTCTGCATAAGCATGAAAATGTTGAATGTCTTGAAAACTTCTGACTTATTCCTTGATTACATACAAAGTAATCCACCTGGTGCATCATCAACAAACAACACATAATATCTGGATCCCATTTATGCTATAGTCCCTTGAGGGACCCCATACATCTGTATGAACCAATCAAGCATATTTGAATGCTTGTATCCTGATTTGTTGTAAGAACTCTTATGTGCTTTACCTAATTGACAAGCTTCACACTTGTACACCATATGTTGCCCTTCAATGTTTGGCAATCCAAGCACCACCTGATCTTTGACATCTCCTTTATAGCTCTCTCATTGAAATGACCTTAGCCTTTTATGCCATAGGTCTAATTCAGATACCTTTTGACTTCCATAGGTAAATAATGCATGTCCCACATTACCTTGGACTTTGAGAGTGAACAATCTTCCTTCCTTTTTACCTGCAATTATGTTTCTATATCCCTGATTTGGATCTTGTACATAAACACCATCATTTGTGGAATCTTACCTCATATCCTTTCTCCACAATTTGCCCTACACGTTATCAAATTTTTAGGACATAGTAGGAACATAAAGTACCTGCTCAGAAGTGTACTTCCACTCTTTGTCTTCACTGATCCAATGCTCTCCACTTTATGTTTGGTATTGTCACCTGTCTGAACTGGTATGTCCATTCAACCATTGCTTCCATATCAGTCATCAAAGATAGATTCCCACTCAGATGGTGCTTGTCACCCTGAGTTAATATAAAAACACTCTTTGATCTTCTCCCATTGATTCATGAGTTGCATTCAAGATAAGAGTCATGTCATTCCTTCTGATCTGATGCATAATTGTAATAATTATTGTTGTAGGACTGAGATTGGAAGTTTCTTCCACCTCCTCTACCATATGATGTCCTACCTCCTCTTCCTCTGGAAATTGCCTCTTTGGTTTCTGCCTCCATCTACCTCTTTGGTTATAATTCTGATTATTGCTTCCACCATTTTGATTGTTATACCAACAATCATTTGCCAAATGATTTGTTCTGCCACAAATCCAACAAGCTTTAGCATTATCTTTGTTCTTACCTCCTCTACCTTTATCTCTGAAATTCATCTTTCCTTTTGTGAAGTTAGCTTGATTTGAATTCCCTTCATCATCATTTGATTGCTTTCCCTTGCCATTCTTTTTCTTGTCTTTGGAGTACATAGCTTGACTTGTACTTCTGTCATTGTCTCCTTTAAGATCCTGCTCAAAGGTTAACATGTGTCCTAGCAATTGATTAAGATCAGGAGTAAAGTGATCAAGTGACAATTCTATGGACAATATAAAGGCTTCCACTTCTCATCTCCTCTCAAACCTGTAAGTATTTGTCTTACCAACTTTTCCTCTTCAATGTCTTCATCCACTGCTCCCAAGCTATCTGCAATATCTTTCATCCTTGCCACATAATCTGAAATTGATGTGAGCTCTTCTTCTTGAAGGTTGTGAACTCAGCCCATAGTGAGGACTTCCTTGACTTAGTTGTATTTTGGAAATGCTCTTCAAGGCATTCCAAACATCTGTAGCACTTTTCCAAACCTCTGATGTGAGGTAAAAGGTAATCATTTACAGCCATGTAGATGATACTCCTTGCTTGAGCATCCTTTCTCATCCAAGTTCTTCAACATTGCAAGCTCTTCCCTAGTAGGAATACTAGGATCTGCAAACTCTGGTTTTTTCTTCATCTCCTGTAATAAATGATATAAGATCTTTGCTTCATGAGGTGTGCTTCCATCCTCATGGACCATGCTGGATAGTTCTCCCTATCTAGCTTATCAATCTGCAAGCTTTCTCCCATCTTGTGTTCACCTGTGTATTGAAATCTTCAAGCTTACAAACAATGTATGTACCTTTACTTCGAATTAGACTCCTTTTGCCTTTCTTGATGTCAAATAGTCTTCTCCTCAAGCTTTGACTCCAAGCTTTCACTTCTTAGTCCTTCAAGTGTTGAATTTCTTGAATCTGCAGTAGTCGGGATCCTTCTTTCCTCAATTTGATGTCTCCTGCTCTGATACCACTGATGGAGAATGTTATTCTCCAAAAGAACAACCTATTCTTGTGATTAGAGCCCTCTATACCAAGAATAAGTCAAAACCTTCCACTCATTTAGAAGATCAATTACTAATTATCAAAAAGTTAACAAATCTGTGAAGATGATGAAACACAGAAAAGTCTGCTGCACTATTTCTCCACATTGACCTATCAAACGTGTAAAGTTTTTGATGAAACTTTGTACGAAGTATCTCCTAGAGATTGCCGCATCTACTCCAAGTTGAATTACTTCAAAAGATTAAGTATAACTGAGAAATCAACTTCTCAAGTTACCTATGTCAGAAACTGTCATTCAAAACAGTCGATTTTACACCTGTAACTTTTAAGACTGGTTCTCCTTGAATAGAACCCGTTTTCCAAAATGCTTCTAGCATGAGTAGCTTATCGTCCAACTTAAAGATTAAGCCCTCACTCATGCAAAACTTTAAACTGTGCTGGGAGAAATGATCAAAACATTAAGTTCAAATCTGCGCCTGTTTTAGGAACCTGTGAACATACTTCACATATGAATGTTCCTACACTTAATTCTCTCAGCCTGATTACAATTGGAAGCCTAAAACTTTGTAGAGAGGTCAAGCAACTCTCACTTAGACTTGTACAAAAGCATTTCACAATTGATCTACTGTAGAAGGAGAACACGCAGAAACATCGGGCGCAATATTTTTGATTACTCAGAAAAATTTACAGTTGAGTGATGAGAGAAAAAACTCAACTAACTTTTCCTCTATCTCATGACATCTTACTTCCTCATTCTTGACTTCTAACTATTGTCACATATGCTCTCATACTTGCCCCGACTTTTCTCAAAGTATTTATAGATAAATTTGTACATGATTCTTACTAAACAAAAGATCTAAGTCAGCTATGACTAAACTAATGTACATATGTGTACACTTCTCTTATCCTCTGAATGTAATCTTCTTCCACACTTTAGGAATTGATTCTTCCTTCATCCTTTAATCTTCCAAGCCTTCAATTGGTGATTGGTCTGCACCAACAATTATAGAAAGGGTAGGAGAGTTATACAAGAGAATATAAACTCCCATGACAGTAAATGGCTGAGTAGCACATGTACACCTAGCAACCCAACTTCCTACCATCCACACACACTTATAATGAGCTTTGATGGTGATTAAATATCCATGGGAGCATTCCATGACTCTTCATATGTCCTCCGTGTCTTTGCACATGCCCTCCTTGTCTCTTTAGCTAGCTTGTGACTTTTTCTATTCATTGGAGTGTCTTTTGGTGGTTCATGCCTCCTTTTGGATAAGTTCATGCCTTCAAACATGTGCTTTGACTTTTGCAACATTCAAAAGTTCTCATTTTGAGTTATTTAATGAAAAACATATGCTTGAGCTTGCCCCAATTCCCTTGAGATTTTCCATCCTTTTGCATCCAATAAATTTTGTAACAAGGTCTGCAATTTGCTCATTGGTGTTGACATGTTGAATATCTACCTACTTACCCACAATCTTTTCTCTTATGAAGTGATGATGCACTTCTATATGCTTCTCCTAACATGGAAAATTGGATTCTTTGCAAGGTAGATACTTGAGATATTATCTCCAATCAATGGAACAATGCCAACCAGAATATCCAAATCTTTTAAGAGCTTGCAAAACCACATTAGTTCACATGTGAGTTGAGCAAGAGGTGTATATCTTGCCTCTATGGAATACAATGCAACTATGGGTTGTTTCTTTGACATCCATGATACACAACCCTTCTCAATCATTACGATGTATCCTGAGGCACTCCTTCAATCATCCTTGGAGCAAGCCCAATCAATATCTACATAACCCTTTAGTTTCAAATCACAATCATATGCATAGTAGAGGCCCTCATTAATTATACCTTTAATGCACCCTAGAATCCTCTTACTTGTATTCAAGTGATCAAATGTGGGTGGATGCATGAATTGTGAGAGCACACCAATACTATACAATAGATTAGTTTAAGAAATGGTAGCATAATTTAAAGACCCAATAAACTTCTATACATATGCTCATCCTTGAGCTTATCACCTTGGTCAATGCTCAACTTGACATTGCAATCCCTTGGCTATCTCAATGGCTTACAAGCACTCATACCAAACCTGTATAGCAAGTCAAGAAAGTATTTCTTTTGCATAAGATACAATCCTTGCTTGGCATATACAATCTCAATGCCTAACAAGTACTTAGCACACCAAGGTTTGAAATTTTGATTTCCTTGCCTATTGTGGCATTGATATTGTTGATACTTGCATCATCATCACTCGTTATGATTAAATCATCAATGTATATGCATATTTACACAAACTCCTCATCAAGCCTTTTTACATAAAGTGATAGATGAACCTCACTTGCTGCATATCCATATCTAATAAGTACTAAAAAAGCCTTTCATTCCATGCCCTTGGTGCTTGCTTGAGTCCATACAAAGCTTTCTTGAGTCTACATACAAAATTAGGGTTTTTAGGGTCTTGATATCCCATGGGTTGCTACATGTAGATAGTCTCTTCAAGATCACCTTTTGGAAAATCATTTTTAATGTGTAATCATTTCCACCTTTTAGAAGCTCTAATGGCAATAAATGTTTTGATTGTACTCATTTTGGCAACAACACTAAATGTCTCTTCATAATCTATCCTATGTGTTTGGGTAAAACCTTAGCTACAAGTCTAGCTACCTGACTATGGATCAATCAAAGTTTATTTTAATCTCTTAGACCCACCTATTTGTGACCCCTTTGATGTCATCTTGCCTAGACACAAGCTCACATGTATGATTTTCATGAAGAGAATCCATCTCTTCTCTCATAGCATCTGTGCATACCTTGTCTTGACAAGTTTCTTCTTATGTGCATGGTTCCATGTCCTTCACAAACTGAGTCATAAAAGCATAATGCCTAGCAATGAAGCTATCATATGTTAGCCTTTGAATAGGGTGTTCAACCGTCACTGACCTCCTCTCATTAACTATGGTAGAATACTTCTTCCAAGCTCTATTTTCTTCACATTAGGGGTCACTACCTCTTCAAAAGCATCGTCACCCTTACTAGAATGGAAGTCCCTTACCACATCACCCATATCAAAATGCTTGTGGTTGCATTCTGAGATTGGTTCACCTTCCTTCACTTTCCTTTGAGTGATGAAGGACTCCTTGATGAACTTGAAGTGTAGAGGCCACTCAAACTTGTGCTAACCTGCGTTTTTTCTTCATAGAATTTTTTTGCTTCCTCAATATCTTCAACTTGCAATGTAGTAGGTGGTTCATAATATGGCTTAAGTTCATCAAATACCACATCCCTTGATGCTCTAAGCTATAAATATAGACTTCTCTACCCTAGAATCCATCTTACCTTCCTGCATCTCTTTAGGTGCATGGACATAGCATACACATCCAAAGACCCTTAGATGTGACAAGTCATGTTTCCTTTCGCAATAAACCTCATCTATACTAGCATCATTACTCCTGATGTCCTCATTCTATTCATCAAGTAAGAATTTGTACTTGTTGCATCAGCCCAATATGTAAATGGAATGTTCATTTCATTTAACATGCATGTAGCTACCTCTTGTTGGAGTTAGACATCTGTGAAAGCACGCAAACATCACAAGGAAGAAGAAGAAGCTTGGAGCACAACACACAATACTGAATGTATTACTAGAGAATGGACAAAGATAAGTAGCCCATTAGGGCAATAGGCATATATACAAGATGGGGGGAAAAACCTCCTAAAGAGGGAAAAAGTGCCCCGACAGTCCTAGAGTGTTCAGACACATCACTACCTAAATATATCAACAAATCCCCCTGGGAGTGATGCGGTGAACAAGTAGCTGGCACTCATGTATAAGGAAGTGTCAAGCTATGTGGAAATCACTCCACAAAAGGAAGTAAGCTGAAAGCTTCAAACTTCTCCCTAGGCAGAGCCTTTGTGAAAAGGTCTGCAATGTTCTCTTGCGTGGGCACGTATGCCAAGCTGATCTCCCCAGCAGAGAACCTCTCCTTGACATAATGATAATGCACCTCAATGTGCTTAGTGCGAGCATGGAACAGAGGGTTCCTCGCAACTACCAATGCGCTCTGGCTGTCAGTGAAGATGGTGGTGGAAGAAGACTGACCAACACCCAAATCAGCCATATGGCGTCTGAGCCACACACACTCAAAAGTAGCTGTGAAAGCTACCCTATACTCAACCTCACAACTGGAAGTGGCCACAATAGGCTGCTTCTTGCTCAACCAAGATATACATGAGCTACCAAGCATGAAGCAAAAGCCACTAGTGGACACACGAGTGTCATAGCAACCAACAATTCTGAGTCAGAAAAAGCATGCAAATCTAGCAGTAGTGAGCCCCCTTGGGATAAAACAACCCAAGTAGCCTAGTACCACTCAAGTAGCGAAAGATGCGCTTAACTGCCTACCAATGCTTGACACCTGGGCAATGCATTAACCTGCTCATCTGTGAGACAGTAAAGTGAATATTTGGTCTAGTAATGCATAAGTAAATCAGGCATCCAACAGCCTGCTGATAGAGGACAACATAAAATGCATCTCCAGCCTCATGAAGACTCAATCGTGAACCTGTCTCCATAGGAGTGGCAATAGGCTTAGAGTCTTCAAGGCCAAAACGCTGCAATAATGTGTCAATATATTTCGTTTGACACTTGAACTTGCATAAACTGAATGCCCAAATAGTGATGCAAATGCCCCAAATCAGACATGTCAAATGAGGCATGCAAATCAACCTAAAAATCAGCAATATGCTTCTCAATAGGATCAATGAGCAGCATGTCGTCAACATAGACAACAATGATAAGAAGCACATCATTAGCACGCTTAACATATAAGGTGCTTTCAGTTGGACTGTTCTCAAAACCATGTGCAATCAGATAGGCATGTATCTTCTCATACCAAGCACGTGGTGCTTGCTTTAAACCATATAATGCCTTCTTTAACCTGCACACCAGGTTTTCATGCCCTTTCTGCACAAAACCACGGGGCTGAAAACATACACTTCTTCATGCAAGTCACCATTCAGAAATGCAGCTTTAATGTTCAACTGATGTACATTTCAACCATGATGGGTTGCAAGTGCACAAATGCTCCGAATAGTAGTCATACGACATGTAGGTGCAAAGGTCTCATCAAAATCAATGCCTCTTTCTTGCGCATAACCCTTTGCAACAAGCGTAGCCTTATACCTGTCAACTATACCATCAGGTTTATGCTTCAGCTTGTATACCCACTTAGTGCCAATGGGCTTCTTGCCAGGAGGCAAGTCACATAAAGACCAAGTACCATTCTTCATTATTGCATCATATTCAGATTGCATAGTAGTGTTAACCGAATAAACTATTGGTTTTTGTGCACTAGTAAGCTTTCATTTTGCAGAGTGTACGTATGAGTGCACGTATTTTGCAACAAAAGGATGTTGGTTGATAGCAGTTGACTTCAATCAAGGTGGCTTGGAGGTCGGTGTTGTGGAAAGAAAAGAGATGTGGTGGCATGGGATGCCCTCATTAGAGGTTACTTGAATTCTAAGCAGTTGCACTATGCTATTGATCTGTATAAGAGATGTAAAAAGTGGCCTTGCACTACATGTGGGGTTTGCCAAGGCTGGTCTTGTTGAAATAGACACCTTTGTTGGCAGCTCCCTGGCTGACATGTATGCAAAGTGTGGTTCACTCATCAAGGCTTAGCAAGTGTTTGCTAAGCTTCATGTTCGCAATGTTGTTTGTTGGAATGCACTCATATCTGCATTTGTCAAGCATCGACATAATGAGGAAGCACTCTGTCTTTTGATCAAACGTGTTTGGATTATGTTTCTCCAGATGCAGGTACATTTATACATAGCCTCAAGGCTTGTGCTAACACAGGGATCCTTGAAAAGGCTTTTGAGATTCATGAACATGTTGAAAGTAAAGGGCTTCTGAAGAGTGCCCTTATGGTTGGGAATGCTTTGCTTGATACCTTTGCAAAGCTTGGTTTGTTTCGCAAAGCAGAGCAAGTGTTTAGCAATATTTTTATTCAAAATGTAGTTTCATGGAACTCATTGATCATAGGATATATCGAACATGGTTATGGTGCTAAAGAAGTTGAGTGCTAGAACATACGAAGGATGCAAATGTGGTTCTAAAATCTGGTCACTTTTATTTGTGCCTTGAAAGCCTTCAGCAACATGGTGGCACCTAACAAGGGCCTGGATACACATTGTGAGATAGAAAGAGATACATGGACAACAGGGTTCTATTCTTCTTGTTTTCTCTATGCACGCAGGCATCAGGAGTTTTTATTTCATTCAAGGAGCATGGTTGAGCAAAGGACTCGAGGGAGCTACTGTGTGGTCATAAAAGGGAAGAGATGAGTGTTGGTGCAAAACAAGCCTTAACACTTGGCTTTGATTTGTGCCTTGAAGACTCAACATGAAGATTACACAAAGATCACTTAGCATTGGATATCAACATTGAAGTTTATTGCAAGAGTTTGGATTACTTCATTTCAAGGAAGAGCATAGGAACACATGCCTATGCTTAGTTACTTCTTACTTCATGTAAAAGTCAAAGTGACTTCTTGTAATTGTACCTACCTTCAAAAGTCGTGGAATTTGAAAGGTATGAATGGAGAGAATATCTCCATGTGATTAGATGAGAGATTTGAGGGAGCCTACATTTGAATTTGAAATTCAAATCTTCTTCAAACTCATATAAAAAGACTATGAAAAAGTCGCGGGTTAGTGGCTCACTTCCCGAGACAATTCCAAGCAATACATTGAGTGTGTGAGAGCTACTATTGAGCCTACACCTCTGAGTACCATTGGGCATCACTCTACATGCCAATGGGAATGTACATTTGATAGTTTCAATACATATACTCATAGTTCTTAACTCTGTGTTCTCTGAGTCATTCACCTCAAAGTCTGTCAACTTCAACAGGGCATATCTCAAGATCTACTGAATCAAATTTGATGATCCAAGGCTCATTGGAACCAGCTCAAAGCATTCTACAACACTACAAAATTTCAAGTGATTCTATTCAGCCAATTGGGAGAAATCACAGTCGAAGCAGTCACTGGTATATTTCTGTGTTGTCCCTAAAAAGTCGGGGGTGTCCCTGATTTTGCTAAAGATCATGCTCAGTGTATAGTTTGTTAATTGGAGTGATTTAACTTGCTAATGATAGCTTGTTAAGTTAATTTAATACTCCCAGAAGGAATTAATCCAATTGCAAGTGTGCTGGACACACTGAGCTTAGGACTGAGCAGGTATCATTACAGGAATAGAAAGTTTTTTGGAGTTGTGAAGGTTCAAAATCATCTGTTTTGATTTGGTCATTACTCAATCATTTTGTAAAGCACATATATAGTTTCTTGGTGTCATTTGGAAGCTCAAGGAGTCTCCTAATCATATCTGAAGAGAAAAGAGGGCAGGTGTGAAGCAGGTATAGCAGCACCAACTTGATCTTCTGATTGTACCCAGCCATCACTTCCAACAGTGGTATCAGAGCAAATAAGGTAATCATGGGTGATGGTTTCCCTTCCTTCATTGACAAATTGGATAGAAATAATTACCATGCTTGGTCATTGAGAATGAAGACCTATCTACAAGGGAGAAGCTTGTATGGATACATATCAGGAGATGAGGAGTTGCCCTCATTCAAAACCAGAGGCCTACCTACAAAGGATGAACATGAGAGACTCAACCAATGGTGTGCTAAAGATGCTTTGGCAAGGTCATATCTTCTAAACTCTATCTCTGATTTCCTTCTACCTCATGTTAGGAACTGTAAGACTTCCCAAGAGACTTGGGAGACCCTGTCAACATACTTCTCATCAAGTACAAGGGCCAGAAAGAATCAGCTATGGATTGAGTTTACAACTCTTA
The DNA here is from genome assembly GCA_020310875.1 of Ceratopteris richardii. Classification (NCBI taxonomy): domain Eukaryota; kingdom Viridiplantae; phylum Streptophyta; class Polypodiopsida; order Polypodiales; family Pteridaceae; genus Ceratopteris; species Ceratopteris richardii. The sequence goes on from MU260374.1 coordinate 12,024, forward strand.
GGAAGCAATCAAAAAAATGTGTCTCAGATTTTGTCACCAAAGTCAAAGACATTGCAGATCAACTTGCAAGTGTTGGAGAAGAAATTGAAGAAGAGCAAATAGTCAGACAAGTGATCAATGGACTAAAGGCAGATGACAAGTGGGAGAGCTTTACCACTGCAATGGACTTGTACATGGACATCCAAGCACCTGATCTAACAACTCTGATTGGACAACTATTCACACATGAAGCAAAGATCACAAAGAATGGAGAGCAATCAAAAGGTAACAATCCCTCTGCCCTATATACAGATAAGAAGTCTAAAGACAAGGGTAAAAGTAAGAAAGTTGATGAAGAAGGATCTATCTCCCAAGCAAACTATGCAGGGAGAGGTAGATCATCTAGAGGTAGGGGCAGAGGAGGTAAGTCAGGTAGGGGGAGACCCTATAATCAATCTGCATGCAATATTTGTGGCTTGTCTAACCATACTACAGATGAATGCTACAAGAACTACAAGAATCAAAGAGGAAGAGGTCACCAAAGAGGAGGATACTCTCAAGGCAGAGGCAGGTTCAATCAATCTCAAGGCTACCATGGCTACAACAATAACTACAACAATAGCTACAATCACAATGGCAATTATCAAGGAGGATACAGGAACAGAAAGGATTACAACAATTATGCAGAGGATCAAGATGATTCCTTGTTGATTATGAACATGACATCTAAATCAGGTATCAATGATGATCATTTGTTCTATATTGACTCAGGTTGTTCTAATCATGTAGCTGGGAATGTTGCCTTACTCTCTGATTTGGAAGAACCTAAAGGCAAGCACCAAGTGCAAACAGGTGATGACACTAAACATTCAGTGGTTAAAGTAGGTAATGTCAAAACAAGTGATGGTAATCAGAATTTGCTAAGCAGAGTATTGTATGTCCCAACAATCACCAAGAATCTGATGAGTGTAGGTCAGATTGTTGAAAAAGGTCTACAGGTCAGGTTCACTCAACATGGTGCATATGTGGAGGATCCAAGACATGGATTCAGAAGGATAGCCAAGGGAGAGAAATCAGGTAGATTATTTACTTTTGAACTTGAGGATACTAAGAATATTGCCTTGTACAACTATAAGGACCAAACCCTATCAGAATTGGAGATGTGGCACAAAAGATTAGGTCACATTGGAGAGAGGACAATAAAGCAAATGAGCAGAGATCAATGTGTGCTTGGGATACCTAATGTATCCAAGCAACACATGATATACAAGTGTGGGGCTTGTCAATTTGGTAAGTCACACAGGTTGCCATACACCAAGAAAGGATTTATGCATGAAGATTACTTGGAATTGGTGCATACAGATGTTTGGGGACCAAGCAAGGAGCCATCCATATCTGGATCAAGGTACTATGTGTCCTTTATAGATGACTATAGCAAATGGACTGTCTTATACTTCATGAAACATAAAGATGAAGTATTTAATTGTTTCAAAAGGTATCTTGCATTAGTTGAGAATCAAACAGGTAGACATTTGAAGAGGCTAAGGTCAGATGGTGGTGGAGAATACTTCTCCAATGACTTTGAAGAATTCTTGCAGAAAAGAGGCATCAAGAGGAAGATTACCACAAGGTACTCACCTGAACAAAATGGGGTAGCTGAAAGGAGGAATAGACTCATTGTGGAGACAGCTAGGTCTATGCTTAATGAGAAAAAACTACCAAATTATCTTTGGGCAGAGAGTGTATCTATTGCCACATACTTAATCAACAGGTTGCCATCAAAGACACTTGATGGAATGACACCCTATGAGGCTTGGCATGGTAAGAGACCATCTCTGGATCATTGCAAAATCTTTGGGTGTGTTGCATATGTGCATATTCCCTCACAGGTAAGGGGAAAGCTAGACCCTAAGGCTAAAAAGTGTATTTTCATTGGTTATGATTTGAATCAGAAAGGATACAGGTTCTATAACCCCTCAAACAAAGGCTTCAAGGTAAGCAGAGATGTCATCTTTGATGAAAATGATTCATGGTATGAAAATGAGTGCAGAAAAGTTAGCCTACCTTATGATATGGAAGAAGACTTTCCAAAGCTTATCAGGCAAGAACCAACTCAGAAGGAGGACACAAGTTCAGATGATGAAGACACCATCAACATTGAAGAATTCAAAGCTTGGAAATCCAAAGGGAAGATGAAGATGAAGCAACTCGAAGATAATCCAGAATCCTCAACTCAAGCTATGAGGAGATCTTCAAGAGAGAAGAAGAAACCAATTAGGTATGGATATGATACTTCACTTGTAACCAAGCACTCTGTATATCTTGCAAAGGATATCTTGAATGAAGAACCAGGTACATTTGAAGAAGCAATTACTAAACCAGAATGGAAGGAAGCAATGGATGAAGAAATGGAAGCTCTCAAGGAGAGTGATACTTGGGATTTGGTACCCAAGAAGGACTCCATGAAGGTGATAGGATCCAGATGGATCTACAAACTCAAGAGGAACTCAGATGGTACAATAAGCAGGTACAAAGCTAGGTTGGTAGCCAAGGGTTTTGCACAAACCCAGGGAATTGATTATGAGGAGACTTTTTCTCCTGTGGCCAAGATGCCAACTATCAGAGTTATGGTGAGTGTAGCTGCATCCAAGAATTGGAACATGTACCAATTGGATGTGAAGAATGCATTCTTGAATGGATGGATATCTGAAGAGGTCTACATGTCACAACCACCTGGCTATGAGGATCCCAATAAGGTAAATCATGTTTGTAAATTGAAGAAGGCTCTGTATGGATTGAAGCAGGCACCTAGAGCATGGAATTACAGGTTGACAACCTACCTCTTGGATCAAGGATTTGTGATGAGTAAAGCAGATACTTCATTGTTTATAAAGAAGAACAATTCAGAGGTAATATACTTGTGTGTCTATGTTGATGACATCATTATTACAGGAAATGATGTTCAAGGAATTAGACACATCAAAGGTCAAATGATGAAGGAATTCAAGATCAATGATCTTGGAGTATTGAAGTACTTTCTAGGACTTGAATTGGTCTATACAAATTCAGGTATCTTTATTACTCAGAAGAAGTACATTCAGGATATGATCAAGAAGTTTAACTTGCAGGAAGCTAAAGTCTCAAACATTCCTATGGAGGTCAACCACAAACTCAGTGCACATGAAGGAGAAGAACTCAAGGATATTACAGGTTACCAAAGTTTGGTAGGTAGTCTTAATTATGCTACCTTAACCAGGATTGATATCTCATATGGTGTTAGTGTACTTAGCCAATTTATGCATAAGCCAAGAGTACCACATTTGGAGGCAGCCAAGAAGATAGTAAAGTACCTAAAGGGAACACAAAATCATGGTTTGTATTATCCATATTCATCAGACATTGATATCAAAGTATACTCAGATGCAGATTGGGCAGGTTGCAAGGATGACAGGAGGAGTACATCTGGTTACATATGCTTTGCAGGTGATAAACCAATTTCTTGGTCATCCAAGAAACAACCCACAGTAGCCCTATCATCTACTGAGGCAGAGTACAGAGGGCTAGCCAATGCCACTCAAGAAGCAATATGGTTGAAGCTATTATATTCAGAGTTGGGCCTATACACAAGGCCACCAATCATATTTGGTGATAACACAAGTTCACTTCACCTAGCAGCTAATCCTGTGTATCATGCTAGGATAAAACACATAGAGGTGCATTACCACTATGTGAGGGAGAAATTACTTAGCAAGGAAATCCAATTATCATATGTGTCTACTAATATACAATGTGCAGATTTGCTTACAAAAGCTTTGGATGGGAGCAAGCTATGCAGGTTTAAATCCATGATTGGATTACAGGATGTCATTGAAGATTAAAGATGAAGACTCAAGCAAGTGTTTGGCTTGAGGGGGAGCTGTTGGTGCAAAACAAGCCTTAACACTTGGCTTTGATTTGTGCCTTGAAGACTCAACATGAAGATTACACAAAGATCACTTAGCATTGGATATCAACATTGAAGTTTATTGCAAGAGTTTGGATTACTTCATTTCAAGGAAGAGCATAGGAACACATGCCTATGCTTAGTTACTTCTTACTTCATGTAAAAGTCAAAGTGACTTCTTGTAATTGTACCTACCTTCAAAAGTCGTGGAATTTGAAAGGTATGAATGGAGAGAATATCTCCATGTGATTAGATGAGAGATTTGAGGGAGCCTACATTTGAATTTGAAATTCAAATCTTCTTCAAACTCATATAAAAAGACTATGAAAAAGTCGCGGGTTAGTGGCTCACTTCCCGAGACAATTCCAAGCAATACATTGAGTGTGTGAGAGCTACTATTGAGCCTACACCTCTGAGTACCATTGGGCATCACTCTACATGCCAATGGGAATGTACATTTGATAGTTTCAATACATATACTCATAGTTCTTAACTCTGTGTTCTCTGAGTCATTCACCTCAAAGTCTGTCAACTTCAACAGGGCATATCTCAAGATCTACTAAACCAAATTTGATGATCCAAGGCTCATTGGAACCAGCTCAAAGCATTCTACGACACTACAAAATTTCAAGTGATTCTATTCAGCCAATTGGGAGAAATCACAGTCGAAGCAGTCACTGGTATATTTCTGTGTTGTCCCTAAAAAGTCGGGGGTGTCCCTGATTTTGCTAAAGATCATGCTCAGTGTATAGTTTGTTAATTGGAGTGATTTAACTTGCTAATGATAGCTTGTTAAGTTAATTTAATACTCCCAAAAGGAATTAATCCAATTGCAAGTGTGTTGGACACACTGAGCTTAGGACTGAGCAGGTATCATTACAGGAATAGAAAGTTTTTTGGAGTTGTGAAGGTTCAAAATCATCTGTTTTGATTTGGTCATTACTCAATCATTTTGTAAAGCACATATATAGTTTCTTGGTGTCATTTGGAAGCTCAAGGAGTCTCCTAATCATATCTGAAGAGAAAAGAGGGCAGGTGTGAAGCAGGTATAGCAGCACCAACTTGATCTTCTCATTGTACCCAGCCATCACTTCCAACAATGAGATAAAAGGAAGAAAAAAAAAACTTGAAACAAAAAAAAAGAGAGAAAAAATCACACACAGAAACAATACTAGAAAAAGAAAAAAAAATGGAAAATAAAACGTATTGAAAAAAAAAAGAGAAAAAGTGTGCACATGCATAAGTGAGGGTGAGTGGGGTGTCAGAGGGGGTGCAAGGAGTGGGAGAGTGGAAAAAAATAAGAAAATAAAAAATTTCAATCCTCCCCACTCTTTTTTCTCTCTCCCCGACTCTCTCTCTCTCTCTTTGGGGGCAGACGATTTTGTCTGGTTTTTTTCAAGTTTTCTGGGAGAGTGTCTGTGGAGGTATGTGATGAAGACAAAGGGGGAAGAGGGAGGCTGCCCTATCTCTGTTTTCTCAGGTCTTACGAAGGACATCTCTTGGAAGGGGACTGAAGGAGTCGGTGGGTAGGCTTCCTTGCTGCCGTTCGTGGCTCTGAAAGTTACAAGACCTAAACTTGGAGTTGTTGTGAGGAATACAGAAGAGAAGTGGGAAGATGCAGAGGTCGCTCATACGGAGACAACCATGGACTATATGACTGGCAGGGAAAGAAGGTAGAAGTGTTCAATCGCTTTTGAAGTGTGGCTAGTTTTATCCTGCGTCTGTGCGCTCTGCTGAGGACCACCTTCACCACTACAACACTCATTTTTCCTTCAAGTCATGCGCATTGATATGTTACAAGGTCTCAAAAGTATGTCCTCAAAAGGATTATATCCATCAAAATGATTTATTAGTATCTCTGAGAGATGGGCTACGACACTCGTTCAATGAAATTTTCTATGTCACACATAGTGCTTGGAACCTTGGCCTTGTTGTCTTTCAGTTTCATCTAAGTTTCAAGCCCACAAAGAGAACCAAGCTTTGCAGAATGTTGCTACAGTATATGCATGATAACCTTGCTAATCATTTGGCATGGCAGTCATCCAAATATGCATTGGCTCCATATAGACAATCATGCGAGTAGGGATTTGTTTTGTGATTGTCAACCTGAGTATCTTGCCACGTTCATAGTTGGATGTAATCAGAAGGACTCGTGTTTATTTCGTGTAGTTGGACGGTCTCCATGCAAATTGGGTTTATGTTATTTGAAGAACCTCCTGGCATCCAGAGGAGTTTCGTAGGAAACAACTTGTTTTCGGTTTGGCATAGTTGAAGGAGCAGCCGTAGAAGAGGGAAGAGGTTCCAGCATCTCGGATACGTTCACTAGATCTCGAGGTAAAATTCACGATGGGAGGAATGGAGAGGAGGCAATAGGAACCAACTGGACAAATAGCAAAGGAAGGAGAATTCTATTTTACCTTTAGAAAAACAAAGAGGAGTAGGCACCAAAGAACCCTTCACTCGGTTATGATGTTTGGGAATTCTTGGCTGCAGAGTAGTGAGGAGAACCGAGGGATCACCCAATTGATTCCTGAAGGAAAGGATAATCTGGAATGAGCTTTGAGAAGGGGGAGGGTTTCCATAACTTGCTGAGAACTGTATTGAGGTATAGATGGACAAGAGTCAGAATTTGTGATGAGGAGGTTCCCAACTATTGAGGAGTAACAATAAAGAAAAGAGTGCTTCACAGTGGGAAGGGCTTTGAGAGGAAAAAAAAATTGACTTTTGTTGACAATTTCCAAGGTGACAACAGAGTGGAGAGAGAGGGATTGGGGATATCCATCCAGCTCTATGTATTGAGGGGCGGCGTGACTCCGAGCAGAAGGGAGAAGCAGCTGCGTTGTCATCTCCAATCACCTTGGTCTTCATAGCAAAGGAGGGAAAGAGAACAAAAATTTTCATTCTGCTTTCAATCGGAGTGAAGTTCATGGAATCTCATCATTAGAATGGATGCACACAAGAGTTGTTGAATAATCAGAGCTGAGGAGCTTGGCCATGAAAATTTGAGCCAATACTGTCAACATGGTGCTAATTGAGAAATGAGGAGAAGCAAGTTCCTATAGCGCATGTGCAGAAAAATACACCTCTACCTTTAATAACAGGTTCGGGATTTCCTTGTTTCAAAGGTTTGGGGAACTCCTTTACTTCTTGATGAAAGAGTTTCTTGAATTGATAAAGTTTATGAACGTGTTATTGCCATCACGCTGATTTCATGCTTGGTCGGGAGCCGAACTTTTGAGGATCATATTTTGCAGACTCCGTGGACTCTCTTGCTGATGACTGAAGTTCTCCCTCTAATGTTTATGCACTTCTTTGTCCTCTATATGATGAGCGACTTTATTTGATGAGGACGAAGACTCCATTTGATTACATTTAGTATGCACAGAAATGTGAATGCACTGTATGCCATATCTGCCCGCTCAGTTTACAGATACATTTGTCATCCCTCTCTCGCTCATCATCTCTGTCATGTACTTCAAGGAATAAAGTACAATTGCCTAATTTATACATCTGGCAGATACAGTTGAGTTCATGGCTGAAGTTTGGTGGTTGTTTGTGAAGTACTTGTGTATGTCAGTTTAAAGGACTATTAAGGATTGTGATATTAGCATGCGCTGAGTGATCAAGAGTCTATGGCTGATTGTTGTGCAGGCTGCTGAATATTATAGGTTGTTTTATTACTTGGCTGGAAGGGTAGTCCTTGTGATGAAATCTAGAATAAAGGTGCACGCATGTGTATTGCATAGCAACAACATTTCGTCATGAAATATAGAACGTGAACATGCTCTGCATTTTCATTATAAATATGAGTGTTGGGCATATATTACTTACTCATTGTGGAATGATGATTATAATGAAGAGTTGCTATTTTCAAGTCTTTGTCAACAGGAAATTTAAGGACTCAAAAGGTGTCGGTGCATTATTTTAAAGAAGATATGGTTGAAGGTAAGCTGAATGTTGCCATACATATTTGGTGTCTACATTGAACCGACTTTACTTGAGATCTTGCTTGAGAGTTAGAATGTGCGAAAAAGTGAGAAAGGAAGAAATAAGAAGAGGTGTGAGGGAGTTGTGTGAGAGAAAGAGAGAGAGAGTTTGAGAGAGAGACAAAGAGTGAGTGAACAGAGACTGAGTATGGGAATAGGTTGGTGAATGCAGGCATAAGAAAACTAACGGAGAGTGATTGAGGGAAACGAAGGAAGTGAGTGAGTATGTGAATTTGTCTACTTTCGAGTGTCTGAGTGCATGGAGTGTGTGGTAGAATAAGTTTCCTGACTTGAGTGTGTTTGAATGAGACTGTTGGGGGTTGAGAGTGAAAGAGATTGCGTTTAATAGAGGCAGAAGAGAAGGGTTGAGAAATCGCAAAGAAGGAAGTGAGAAGACTTGGACTCAAGAAAATAGAGAGATTCTACTCAGGATTGGAAACCAAATTAGACGCAATTGAGGCTTGAGGGTAAAATAAACTTGGCAAGTTACGAGAAACAGAGCAGAGATAGCTAGATATAGGTGCAATCATTTGCACATTTTACGCGTGCAAGACCTTATCCATTTGGCGATCCTACTAGGGATTGGCTTAGCACATCTCATAGAGAGTGCTACGAGTTTGCTTGGTGCCCCAATCGTGTGGCACAGCCAAGTCGATCCCAAATTTGCTCTGATCTTCATTAGAGAAATGGCCCAAAAAAGGCAAGCCTATGGTTTTGAACAGGCCAACATGAAGCAAATGAATGCTGGACAAAATAGGAGATGGATATATTCTAGTCCGACCATGAGGAATCATATGAATAGAGGTCCACAGTTCGGCCCAATCTCAAACTATGTGAGATGCTGGTGTTGCAAGAAAATTGGGCATATTGCCAAATTTTGCCCTCGAGTGTGTGATCCTTTGGATTTTGTACCCGTGTGTAGGGATTGTGGAAAAAAGAGTCTATGTGAACATGCATGCGAGGCAAAGGAAGTCTCTCCCGAGAAGGTCACCAGGAAGGAAACTAGTTTCTCTCTCCCTACTCTTTATGTGGAAGTTGACAATGGATGATATACTGGAGTGAAAAAGGTAGGAAATGAAGTCTTAGCAACTAAGGATATGGATTATACGAGGGAAAATAAGGTAAATGAATCTCAAGAAAAAGTCTTAACAGAACTCGTGGAAAGCTTACAATGTCAAGTAAACTTGATACGTGAGGAGCGAGATATTCATAGAACCAAGATTGAGAGATTAGAGAAAAACCAAACTAAAATACAGCAGGAATGGAAGGAGCAATGGAATTTCAGGGAAAACAAAAACATAGAGTTGAAAAGGGAAAACAAAAACCTGAGGAAGGAAATTGAGAGACTTTAGAGTCAAAAAGTTATTAGCAAGAGTAAGGACATAGAAAGAGAGGCTCTTGAGATCAGTACTGACTTAGTGATAGTAGATTGCTATGGGTTTACAGCCGAAGATGAAATCCAACACGAGGATGACTTGGTGAGACAGATCGAGCAAGGAGAACACGAGATTAGTAGAGTGCAAGAAGTTATCTGTAGATACAGTGACCAAGTAGGTAGGCTCAATGAGGAATTTGAGTTGGAGTTAGCAAAGATTAAGTGTGCCCAGGTAGGGAGTGATAAGAAAATGGTAGAATTGGAAAAAGAAAATGCGAGGTTGAAAGGAGAGCTCGATAGATGGAGGAGTCAAAGAGAGGAGGAAAGACAAAGGTGTGTAGAGAAAGATGAAAAAGTAGATAGAATGGAAAAGGAGTTGCAGACAATGCTTGATAAGCTGAGTGCATTAGGAGGAGAGATAGAAAAGACGAACACTTTGGGGGCAACTGTAGAAGCCCTTGTTGGTCAGTTAGAGAAGAGTTTTCAGGATGTCAATAGAAGAATTGAAGGAGTAGAGTCAAAAGGGAATGGGTTAGAAAAGAAACTCGAGAATTTAGAAAGAAGAAGATGTGAAGAGCTTAGTCTAGTGGAGAAGGTCGATGAAATGATGTTAGGAGAGAAAATTGAGAGGTTATACGACTTATTTGGTAGAATTGAAAATGCTCTTCAAGAAAATGAAAAGAGAATTGATGAGATGGAACGAGAGAATGCAAAGTTGCAGAAATGCATGATGTATGTAGATTGCAACATAGTACAACATCAAAATGAGGTGGATCAAAATACGCGAGGATTGAGGGAGCTAGCTATGAAGGTTGACAAATTAAGAAACATATTCACAGATAGTGCCCAAGACCTTACGAAGCGTCTTGCCTGGGTAGAGGACTATATAGAAAAACCAACAAATCACGTGGAATCTTTACAAAGACGGGTTTGGAGATAAAAGGGGAGATGATTGAGGAGGTGTTGAAGAGATGGTTTGGGGTAGTGGTTATCATCAAGAGAGAGAAAGAAAAAGAGGATTAGGTGGATAAAAAAGGATGACCAAAGGTAGAAACTCGAGTGAGTGAAAAATAGAACGGAGGTGACAAGTGGAAAAGAAGTGAAAATGAGTAGATTTGGAAAAGACCTAGAGTGGAGGTGATGATCAAAGAAGGAGTTGATGAAGCAATGGAACTAAGTAGGACAAGAAGTGAGAGGGAGGAGATTCAAAGCAAAGCAATAGAGTTACAAAGAGGTTAGGGAAAATTGAGAAAAAACATCCAGTTCTCTGAGAGAGTGGTAGGGATTGTTAAATTCAGAATTAGTGAATAGAAATGGATGATGTAGAAAAAGAGTCTTAGATAGACAAGGCGGTGAGAGCTAACTAGAGGACAAATCAAGTGGAGATGAAAATTGAGAAAATCATGAGGTAATGATTGAAGAGGTCAGACGAGAGTCAAATAAGTGAGGATAGATGAGACAAGAAGATGAAGCTCGGGAAATAAAAAAGAATGGGAATGAATAAAAGTGGACTTGAGCGTTAGTTAGGGAGTGAAAAGCTTAAGAATTAGAAAAGTTTGAGTGAAAAACTTGAGAGAAAAGAAAAGTGAACTCATGATAGTGTGTGTTTGAATAGGTATGCCACGGGCAAGGATAACTTAGGTCTGATTAGGGTTTGCTTTGTGGGATTGCGAATGTGAAACATGAGGATGGATGGATCGAGTTGGTTGTACGCTTAGGAACTGAAGTGGCATTTTTCGAGGTTTTCAGGTCGACAAGGTAGTTAGTGTGTGCAGATTTCGAGAGGAAAAGTTGACCATGGCATTAGTGGTCGGATCTTGGTTTGAGTAACGGTAAAGAGGAGAGGTGTCTCATCGGGATGTCCACAGGGACTTTATATGCGTGTGTCACGATTGGTTGGGTCGGGAAAAGGTCCTTTCTTTTGTCTCCTAATTCTCGAGATGCAGGAATGAAAAAAAATGAAACATATATATATATATGTTTATGTATGTGTGCCTGTGGCTACGCGCCCATGTGGGCCGATAGGTGGGTGGACCCACTTTGGCCGGGTGGTCAAAGCCATGAACCGACATCGGTTTCACATAGGGCTAGCCGTCTGTGTGTCGCGCGCTCCGTTGGGTTGGTAGATGGGTGGAACAAACTCGATCGGGTGGTCGAGTCCACGAGTCGCATCCAGCTTTAGCATAGGCCGACAAGTGTGAGTAAATATGTGAAAAAATGATGGAAAGAAAAAAAGAGAAAACTGTGAAAAAAATGAATGAGAAAAAAATTCCTCGCTCGAGGGGGGACAAAAGAGAGGCGAGAGACCATGATGCTCGGATGGGTATGTGTATGTGTTGTTGGGATCAGGGAATGTGTGGACTCCTGATGAGGCATGTCGAATCGAACCTTAGGCTCTGCTAGGGTTTTGGCTATGACATGTTTGTGGAAGACTTGGACTTGAGGGATCCAATCGCGCTAGGTACCTTGTTTGTCTGCAAACCTTCGGGAAGTGTCAGTTTTGCTCTTAGGTGGTGCAACAACTTGTGAAGTCCGGAATCGCGTTGACAATGAGCGGTCTTGTCGAGGTGAGCTCGCGTTAGGCTTGAGAAGTCTTTGTCATGTGTCCATCATTTTCAGAAAGGTAGTGGTGACCTAGCATATGATCTAGTCGATGAGCCAAAAAAAAAAAAACAACAACAACAACAAGAGATAGATAGGAAGGCAAGTGGGAATAGGAAACCCTAGGTCAAAGAGGCATGACAAATAGATAGGAGGACTCGATGAGAAACGAAAGAAGAATTGGGGAGGTGGTAGTATAGCCGGGTAGGGCATTAAAAAAGAAAAAAATTTGAAATTTAAGAATGGTACTTGTTTACATAAATATGGTGCGTGTGAAAAGTGGGTTTAGTATGCATGTGGAATAGGAGATTCGTGAGGTATTGATTGAATAACCGAGAAGAGTGTCGGGTAGGAAATGTGGTTCCGCTTTTTGTTTGCATGCGTATGTTGTGTGCGATGAGAATGCATTTGTGATGTGGGATCATGATGTGTGTGTTGAGTATATATGTGTGATGTGGATGATTGATATGATTGTCTTTTCATTTTGGTTGTAGATATTATAGTTTGATGAAAAATGATCTAATATGTTTGATGAGTTTGCAGACAAGTGGACATGACGATGAAGATGCGAGAAGATGGACAAGGATGGTAAGTGAAATGATTGGATTTTGGTACTAACCGACGATTCTATGAGGGTGATTGCAGGTGCTACATTGAGGAATAAGAGAATAGGCACGCAAGGTAAAGATTTGTATTTGATTGAATGGTGAGCACATGTTGGATGATTTGAATGCAGAAACAATTGGGCTCGTCGAGGACGGCTTCGCAATTAAGTGGAGGGGAGTATGTTAACCGAATAAACTATTGGTTTTTGTGCACTAGTAAGCTTTCATTTTGCAGAGTGTATGTATGAGTGCAGGTATTTTGCAACAAAAGGATGTTGGTTGATAGCAGTTGACTTCAATCAAGGTGGCTTGGAGGCCGGTGTTGTGGAAAGAAAAGAGATGTGGTGGCATGGGATGCCCTCATTAGAGGTTACTTGAATTCTAAGCAGTTGCACTATGCTATTGATCTGTATAAGAGATGTAAAAAGTGGCCTTGCACTACATGTGGGGTTTGCCAAGGTTGGTCTTGTTGAAATAGACACCTTTGTTGGCAGCTGCCTGGCTGACATGTATGCAAAGTGTGGTTCACTCATCAAGGCTCAGCAAGTGTTTGCTAAGCTTCATGTTCGCAATGTTGTTTGTTGGAATGCACTCATATCTGCATTTGTCAAGCATGGACATAATGAGGAAGCACTTTGTCTTTTGATCAAATGTGTTTGGATTATGTTTCTCCAGATGCAGGTACATTTATACATAGCCTCAAGGCTTGTGCTAACATAGGGATCCTTGAAAAGGCTTTTGAGATTCATGAACATGTTGAAAGTAAAGGGCTTCTGAAGAGTGCCCTTATGGTTGGGAATGCTTTGGTTGATACCTTTGCAAAGCTTGGTTTGTTTTGCAAAGCAGAGCAAGTGTTTAGCAGTATTTTAATTCAAAATGCAGTTTCCTGGAACTCATTGATCATAGGATATATCAAACATGGTTATGGTGCTAAAGAAGTTGAGTGCTAGAACATACGAAGGATGCAAATGTGGTTCTAAAATCTGGTCACTTTTATTTGTGCCTTGAAATCCTTCAGCAACATGGTGGCACCTAACAAGGGCCTGGATACACATTGTGAGATAGAAAGAGATACATGGGCAGTAGGGTTCTATTCTTCTTGTTTTCTCTATGCACGCAGACATCGGGAGTTTTTATTTCATTCAAGGAGCATGGTCGGGCAGAGGACTCGAGGGAGCTACTGTATGGTCATAAAAGGGAAGAGATAATATAAAAGGAAGGAAAAAAAAAACTTGAAACAAAAACAAAAAAGAGAGAAAAAATCACACTCAAAGAAACATTACTGGAAAAAGAAAAAAAAGGAAAATAAAACGTATTAAAAAAAAAACAAAGAGAAAAAGTGTGCACGTGCATAAGTGAGGGCGAGTGGGGTGTCAGAGGGGGTGCAAGGAGTGGGAGAGTGGAAAAAAATAAGAAAATAAAAAATTTCAATCCTCCCCACTCTTTTTTCTCTCTCCCCGACTCTCTCTCTCTCTCTCCTTGGGGGCGGACGATTTTGTCTGGTTTTTTTCGAGTTTTCTGGGAGAGTGTCTGTGGAGGTATGTGAGGAAGACAAAGGGGGAAGAGGAAGGCTGCCCTATCTCTGTTTTTTCAAGTCTTACGGAGGACATCTCTTGGAAGGGGACTGAAGGAGTCGGTGGGTAGGCTTCCTTGCTGCCGTTCATGGCTCTGAAAGTTACAAGACCTAAACTTGGAGTTGCTGTGAGGAATACAGAAGAGAAGTGGGAAGATGCAGAGGTCGCTCATACGGAGACAACCATGGACTGTATGACTGGCAGGGAAAGAAGATAGAAGTGTTCAATCGCTTTTGAAGTGTGGCTAGTTTTATCCTCCGTCTGTCCGTTCTACTGAGGACCGCCTTCACCACTACAACAGTCATTTTTCCTTCAAGTCATGCGCATTGATATGTTACAGGGTCTCAAAAGTATGTCCTCGAAAGGATTATATCCGTCTAAATGATTTATCAGTATCTCTGAGAGATGGGCTACGGCACTCGTTCAATGAAATTTTCTATGTCACACATAGTGCTCGGAACCTTGGCCTTGTTGTCTTTCAGTTTCATCTAAGTTTCAAGCCCACAAAGAGAACCAAGCTTTGAAGAATGTTGCTACAGTATATGCATGATAACCTTGCTAATCATTTGGCATGGCAGTTATCCAAATATGCGTTGGCTCCATACAGACAATCATGCGAGTAGGGATTTGTTTTGTGATTGTCAACCTGAGTATCTTGCCACGTTCATAGTTGGATGTAATCAGGACTCCTGTTTATTTCGTGTAGTTGGACGGTCTCCATGCAAATTGGGTTTATGTTATTTGAAGAACCTCCTCGCATCCAGAGGAGTTTCGTAGGAAACAACTTGTTTTCGGTTTGGCATAGTTGAAGGAGCAGCCGTAGAAGAGGGAAGAGGTTCCAGCATCTCGGATACGTTCACTAGATCTCCAGGTAAAATTCACGATGGGAGGAATGGAGAGGAGGCAATAGGAACCAGCTAAACAAATAGCAAAGGAAGGAGAATTCTATTTTACCTTTAGAAAAACAAAGAGGAGTAGGCACCAAAGAACGCTTCACTCGGTTATGATGTTTGGGAATTCTTGGCTGCAGAGTAGTGAGGAGAACCGAGGGATCACCCAATTGATTCTTGAAGGAAAGGATAATCTAGAACGAGCTTTGAGAAGGGGGAGGGTTTCCATAACTTGCTGACAACTGTATTGAGGTATAGATGGACAAGAGTCAGAATTTGTGATGAGGAGGTTCCCAACTATTAAGGAGTAACAATAAAGAAAAGAGTGCTTCACAGCGGGAAGGGCTTCGAGAGAAAAAAAAATTGACTTTTGTTGACAATTTCCAAGGTGACAACAGAGTGGAGAGAGAGGGATTGGGGATATCCATCCAGCTCTGTGTACTGAGGGGCCACGTGACTCCGAGCAGAAGGGAGAAGCAGCTGCGTTGTCATCTCCAATCACCTTGGTCTTCACAGCAAAGGAGGGAAAGAGAACAGAAATTTTCATTCTGCTTTCAATCGGAGTGAAGTTCATGGAATCTCATCATTAGAATGGATGCACACAAGAGTTGTTGAATAATCAGAGCTGAGGAGCTTGGCCATGAAAATCTGAGCCAATACTATCAACATGGTGCTAATTGAGGAATGAGGAGAAGCAAGTTCCTGTAGCGCATGTGCAGAAAAGCACACCTCTACCTTTAATAACAGGTTCGGGATTTCCTTGTTTCAAAGGTTTGGGGAACTCCTTTACTTCTTGATGAAAGAGTTTCTTGAATTGATAAAGTTTATGAACATGTGTTATTGCCATCATGCTGATTTCATGCTTGGTCGGGAGCCGAACTTTTGAGGATCATATTTTGTAGACTCCGTGGAATCTTTTGCTGATGGCTGAAGTTCTCCTCTAATGTTTATGCACTTCTTTGTCCTCTATATGATGAGCGACTTTATTTGATGAGGACGATGACTCCATTTGATTACATTTAGTATGCATAGAAATGTGAATGCACTGTATGCCATATCTGCCCGCTCAGTTTACAGATACATTTGTCATCCCTCTCTCGCTCATCATCTCTGTCATGTACTTCAAGGAATAAAGTACAATTGACTAATTTATACATCTGGCAGATACAGTTGAGTTCATGGCTGAAGTTTGGTGGTTGTTTGTGAAGTACTTGTGTATGTCATCTTAAAGGACTATTAAGGATTGTGATGTTAGCACGCGCTGAGTGATCAAGAGTCTATGGCTGATTGTTGTGCAGGCTGCTGAATATTATAGGTTGTTTTAATACTTGGCTGGAAGGGTAGTCCTTGTGATGAAATCTAGAATAAAGGTGCACGCATGTGTATTGCATAGCAACAACATTTCGTCATGAAATATAGAACGTGAACATGCTCCGCATTTTCATTGCAAATATGAGTGTTGGGCATATATTACTTACTCATTGTGGAATGATGATTAGAATGAAGAGTTGCTATTTTCAAGTCTTTGTCAACAGGAATTTTAAGGACTCAAAAGGTGCCGATGCATTATTTTAAAGAAGATATGGTTGAAGGTAAGTTGAATGTTGCCATACATATTTGGTGTCTACATTGAACCGACTTTACTTGAGATCTTGCTTGAGAGTTAGAATGTGTGAAAAAGTGAGAAAGGAAGAAATAAGAAGAGGTGTGAGGGAGTTGTGTGAGAGAAAGAGAGAGAGAGTTTGAGAGAGAGACAAAGAGTGAGTGAATAGAGACTGAGTATGGGAATAGGTTGGTGAATGCAGGCATAAGAACTAACGGAGAGTGATCGCGGGAAACGAAGGAAGTGAGTGAATATGTGAACTTGTCTACTTTCGAGTGTCTGAGTGCATGGAGTGTGTGGTAGAATAAGTTCCTGACTTTGAGTGTGTTTGAGTGAGACTGTTGGGGGTTGAGAGTGAAAGAAATTGTGTTTAATAGAGGGAGAAGAGAAGGGTTGAGAAATCAGAAAGAAGGAAGTCAGAAGACTTGGACTCAGAAAATAGAGAGATTCTACTGAGGATCGGAAATGTGAACCAAATTAGACGCAATTGAGGCTTGAGGGTAAAATAAACTTGGCAAGTTACGAGAAACAGAGCAGAGATAGCTAGATATAGGTGCAATCATTTGCACATTTTACGCGTGCAAGACCTTATCCATTTGGCGATCCTACTGGGGATTGGCTTAGCACATCTCATAGAGAGTGCTACGAGTTTGCTTGGTGCCCCAATCCTGTGGCATAGCCAAGTCGATCCCAAATTTGCTCTCATCTTCATTAGAGAAATGGCCCAAAAAAGGCAAGCCTATGGTTTTGAATAGGCCAACATGAGGCAAATGAATGCTGGACAAAATAGGAGATGGATATATTCTAGTCCGACCATGAGGAATCATATGAATAGAGGTCCACAGTTCGGCCCAACCTCAAACTATGTGAGATGCTGGTGTTGGGAGAAAATTGGGCATATTGCCAAATTTTGCCCTCGAGTGTGTGATCCTTTGGATTTTGTACCTGTGTGTAGGGATTGTGGAAAAAAGAGTCTATGTGAACATGCATGCGAGGCAAAGGAAGTCTCTCCCGAGAAGGTCACCAGGAAGGAAACTAGTTTCTCTCTCCCTACTCTTTATGTGGAAGTTGACAATGGATGATATACTGGAGTGAAAAAGGTAGGAAATGAAGTCTTAGCAACTAAGGATATGGATTATACGAGGGAAAATAAGGTAAATGAATCTCAAGAAAAAGTCTTAACAAAACTTGTGGAAAGCTTACAATGTCAAGTAAACTAGATACGTGAGGAGCGAGATAGTGATAGAACCAAGATTGAGAGATTAGAGGAAAACCAAACTAAAATACAGCAGGAATGGAAGGAGCAATGGAATTTCAGGGAAAACAAAAACATAGAGTTGAAAAGGGAAAACAAAAACCTGAGGAAGGAGATTGAGAGACTTTAGAGTCGAAAAGTTATTAGGAAGAGTAAGGACATAGAAAGAGAGGCTCTTGAGATCAGTACTGACTTAGTGATAGTAGATTGCTATGGGTTTACAGCCGAAGACGAAATCCAACACGAGGATGACTTGGTGAGACGGATCGAGCAAGGAGAACAGGAGATTAGTAGACTGCAAGAAGTTATCTGTAGATACAGTGACCAAGTAGGTAGGCTCAATGAGGAATTTGAGTTGGAGTTAGCAAAGATTAAGTGTGCCCAGGTAGGGAGTGATAAGAAAATGGTAGAATTGGAAAAAGAAAATGCGAGGTTGAAAGGAGAGCTCGATAGATGGAGGAGTCAAAGAGAGGAGGAAAGACAAAGGTGTGTAGAGAAAGATGAAAAAGTAGATAGAATGGAAAAGGAGTTGCAGACAATGCTCGATAAGCTGAGTGCATTAGGAGGAGAGATAGAAAAGACGAACACTTTGGGGGCAACTTTAGAAGCCCTCGTTGGTCAGTTAGAGAAGAGTTTTCAGGATGTCAATAGAAGAATTGAAGGAGTAGAGTCAAAAGGGAATGGGTTAGAAAAGAAACTCGAGAATTTAGAAAGAGCTTAGTCTAGTGGAGAAGGTCGATGAAATGATGTTAGGAGAGAAAATTGAGAAGTTATACGACTTATTTGGTAGAATTGAAAATGCTCTTCAAGAAAATGAAAAGAGAATTGATGAGATGGAACGAGAGAATGCGAAGTTGCAGAAACGCATGATGTATGTAGATTGCAACATAGTACAATATCAAAATGAGGTGGATCAAAATATGCGAGGATTGAGGGAGCTAGCTACGAAGGTTGACGAATGGAGAAACATATTCACAGATTGTGCCCAAGACCTTACGAAGCATCTTGCCTAGGTAGAGGGCTATATACAAAAACCAGCAAATCACGTGGAATCTTTACAAAGACGGGTTTGGAGATAAAAGGGGAGATGATTGAGGAGGTGTTGAAGAGATGGTTTGGGGTAGTGGTTATGATCAAGAGAGAGAAAGAAAAAGAGGATTAGGTGGATAAAAAAGGATGACCAAAGGTAGAAACTCAAGTGAGTGAAAAATAGAACGGAGGTGACAAGTGGAAAAGAAGTGAAAATGAGTAGATTTGGAAAAAACCTAGAGTGGAGGTGATGATCAAAGAAGGAGTTGATGAAGCAATGGAACTAAGTAGGACAAGAAGTGAGAGGGAGGAGATTCAATGCAAAGCAATAGAGTTACAAAGAGGTTAGGGAAAATTGAGAAAAAACATCCAGTTCTTTGAGAGAGTGGTAGGGATTGTTAAATTCAGAATTAGTGAATCCAAATGGATGATGTTGATAGACAAGACAGTGAGAGCTAACTAGAGGACAAATCAAGTGGAGATGAAAATTGAGAAAATCATGAGCTAATGATTGAAGAGGTCAGACGAGAGTCAAAGAAGTGAGGATAGATGAGATAAGAAGATGAAGCTCGGGAAATAAAAAAGAATGGGAATGAATAAAAGTGGACTTGAGCGTTAGCTAGGGAGTGAAAAGCTTAAGAATTAGAAAAGTTTGAGTGAAAAACTTGAGAGAAAAGAAAAGTGAACTCATGATAGTGTGTGTTTGAATAGGTATGCCACGAGCAAGGATAGCTTAGGTCTGATTAGGGTTTGCTTTGTGGGATTGCGAATGTGAAACATGAGGATGGATGGATCGAGTTGGTTGTACGCTTAGGAACTGAAGTGGCATTTTTCGAGGTTTTCAGGTCGACAAGGTAGTTAGTGTGTGCAGATTTCGAGAGGAAAAGTTGACCATGGCATAGTGGTCGGATCTTGGCTTGAGTAGCGGTAAAGAGGAGAGGTGTCTCATCGGGATGTCCACATGGAGTTTATATGCGTGTGTCGTGATTGGTTGGGTCGAGAAAAGGTCCTTTCTTTTGTCTCCTAATTCTCGAGATGCAAGAATGAAAAAAAATGAAAAAAATATATATATGTTTATGTATGTGTGCATGTGGCTACGTGCCTATGTGGGTTGATAGGTGGGTGGACCCACTTTGGCTGGGTGGTCAAAGCCACGGACCGACGTCGGTTTCACATAGGGCTAGCCGTCTGCGTGTCGCGTGCTGCGTTGGGTTGGTAGATGGGTGGAAAAAACTCGATCGGGTGGTCGAGTCCACGAGTCGCATCCAGCTTTAGCGTAGGCCGACAAGTGTGAGTAAATATGTGAAAAAATGATGGAAGGAAAAAAAGAGAAAACTGTGAAAAAAATGAATGAGAAAAAAATCCTCGCTCGAGGGGGGACAAAAGAGAGGCGAGAGACCATGATGCTCGGATGGGTATGTGTATGTGTTGTTGCGATCAGGGAATGTGTGGACTCCTGATGAGGCATGTCGAATCGAAGCTTAAGCTCCGCTAGGGTTTTGGCTACAACATGTTTGTGGAAGACTTGGACTTGAGGGATCCAATCGCGCTAGGTACCTTGTTTGTCTGCAAACCTTCAGGAAGTGTCAGTTTTGCTCTTAGGTGGTGCAACGACTTGTGAAGTCCGGAATCGCGTTGACGATGAGCAGTCTTGTCAAGGTGAGCTCGTGTTAGGCTTGAGAAGTCTTTGTCATGTGTCCATCATTTTCAGAAAGGTAGTGGTGACCTAGCATATGATCTAGTCGATGAGCCAAAAAAAACAACAAGAACAACAACAACAAGAGATAGATAGGAAGGCAAGTGGGAATAGGAAACCCTAGGTCAAAGAGGCATGACAAATAGATAGGAGGACTCGATGAGAAACGAAAGAAGAATTGGGGAGGTGGCAGTATAGCCGGGTAGGGCATTAAAAAAGAAAAAAAATTGAAATTTAAGAATGGTACTTGTTTACATAAATATGGTGCATGTGAAAAGTGGGTTGAGTATGCATGTGGAATAGGAGATTCATGAGGTATTGATTGAATAACCAAGAAGAGTGTTGGGTAGGAAATGTGGTTCCGCTTTTTGTTTGCATGGGTATGTTGTGTGCGATGAGAATGCATTTGTGATGTGGGATCATGATGTGTGTGTTGAGTATATATGTGTGATGTGGATGATTGATATGATTGTCTTTTCATTTTGGTTGTAGATATTATAGTTTGATGGAAAATGATCTAATATGTTTGATGAGTTTGCAGACAGGTGGACATGACGATGAAGATGCGAGAAGATGGACAAGGATGGTAACTGAAATGATTGGATTTTGGTACTAACCGACGATTCTATGACGGTGATTGCAGGTGCTACATTGAGGAATAAGAGAATAGGCACGCAAGGTAAAGATTTGTATTTGATTGAATGGCCAGCACATGTTGGATGATTTGAATGCAGAAACAATTGGGCTCGTCAAGGACGACTTCGCAATTAAGTGGAGGGGAGTATGTTAACCGAATAAACTATTGCTTTCTGTGCACTAGTAAGCTTTCATTTTGCAGAGTGTACGTATGAGTGCAGGTATTTTGCAACAAAAGGATGTTGGTTGATAGCAGTTGACTTCAATCAAGGTGGCTTGGAGGCCGGTGTTGTGGAAAGAAAAGAGATGTGGTGGCATGGGATGCCCTCATTAGAGGTTACTTGAATTCTAAGCAGTTGCTCTATGCTATTGATCTGTATAAGAGATGTAAAAAGTGGCCTTGCACTACATGTGGGGTTTGCCAAGGCTAGTCTTGTTGAAATAGACACCTTTGTTGGCAGCTCCCTGGCTGACATGTATGCAAAGTGTGGTTCACTCATCAAGGCTCAGCAAGTGTTTGCTAAGCTTCATGTTCGCAATGTTGTTTGTTGGAATGCACTCATATCTACATTTGTCAAGCATCGACATAATGAGGAAGCACTCTGTCTTTTGATCAAATGTGTTTGGATTATGTTTCTCCAGATGCAGGTACATTTATACATAGCCTCAAGGCTTGTGCTAACACAGGGATCCTTGAAAAGGCTTTTGACATTCATGAACATGTTGAAAGTAAAGAGCTTCTGAAGAGTGCCCTTATGGTTGGGAATGCTTTGGTTGATACCTTTGCAAAGCTTGGTTTGTTTCGCAAAGCAGAACAAGTGTTTAGCAGTATTTTAATTCAAAATGCAGTTTCATGGAACTCATTGATCATAGGATATATCGAACATGGTTATGGTGCTAAAGAAGTTGAGTGCTAGAACATACGACGGATGCAAATGTGGTTCTAAAATCTGGTCACTTTTATTTGTGCCTTGAAAGCCTTCAACAACATGGTGGCACCTAACAAGGGCCTGGATACACATTGTGAGATAGAAAGAGATACATGGGCAGCAGGGTTCTATTCTTCTTGTTTTCTCTATGCACGCATGCATCGGGAGTTTTTATTTCATTCAAGGAGCATGGTCGGGTAGAGGACTCGAGGGAGCTACTGTGTGGTCATAAAAGGGAAGAGATGAGATAAAAGGGAGAAAAAAAAAACTCGAAACAAAAAAAAAGAGAGAAAAAATCACACACAAAGAAACAATACTGGAAAAAGAAAAAAAATGGAAAATAAAACGTATTGAAAAAGAAAAAAAGAGAAAAAGTGTGCACGTGCATAAGTGAGGGCAAGTGGGGTGTCAGAGGGGGTGCAAGGAGTGGGAGAATGGAAAAAAATAAGAAATAAAAAATTTCAATCCTCCCCACTCTTTTTTAGGAATAAAGTACAATTGCCTAATTTATACATCTGGCAGATACAGTTGAGTTCATGGCTGAAGTTTGGTGGTTGTTTGTGAAGTACTTGTGTATGTCATTTTAAAGGACTATTAAAGATTGTGATATTAGCACGCACTGAGTGATCAAGAGTCTATGGCTGATTGTTGTGCAGGCTGCTGAATACTATAGGTTGTTTTATTACTTGGCTGGAAGGGTAGTCCTTGTGATGAAATCTAGAATAAAGGTGCACGCATGTGTATTGCATAGCAACATCATTTCGTCATGAAATATAGAACGTGAACATGCTCTGCATTTTCATTACAAATATGAGTGTTGGGCATATATTACTTACTCATTGTGGAATGATGATTATAATGAAGAGTTGCTATTTTCAAGTCTTTGTCAATAGGAAATTTAAGGACTCAAAAGATGCCGGTGCATTATTTTAAAGAAGATATGGTTGAAGGTAAGCTGAATGTTGCCATACATATTTGGTGTCTACATTGAACCGAATTTACTTGAGATCTTGCTTGAGAGTTAGAATGTGTGAAAAAGTGAGAAAGGAAGAAATAAGAAGAGGTGTGAGGGAGTTGTTTGAGAGAAAGAGAGAGAGAGTTTGAGAGAGAGACAAAGATTGAGTGAACAGAGACTGAGTATGGGAATAGGTTGGTGAATGAAGGCATAAGAAAACTAACGGAGAGTGATCGAGGGAAACGAAGGAAGTGAGTGAATATGTGAACTTGTCTACTTTCAAGTGTCTGAGTGCATGGAGTGTGTGGTAGAATAAGTTCTTGACTTTGAGTGTGTTTGAGTGAGACTGTTGGGGGTTGAGAGTGAAAGAGATTGTGTTTAATAGAGGGAGAAGAGAAGGGTTGAGAAATCGGAAAGAAGGAAGTGAGAAGACTTGGACTCAGGAAAATAGAGAGATTCTACTAAGGATGGGA
Organism: Ceratopteris richardii; assembly: GCA_020310875.1. NCBI lineage: Eukaryota > Viridiplantae > Streptophyta > Polypodiopsida > Polypodiales > Pteridaceae > Ceratopteris > Ceratopteris richardii. The sequence continues at coordinate 35,553 of MU260374.1, forward strand.
AATGTGAACCAAATTAGATGCAATTGAGGCTTGAGGGTAAAATAAACTTGGCAAGTTACAAGAAACAGAGCAGAGATAGCTAGATATAGGTGCAATCATTTGCACATTTTATGGGCTTAAGACAGTATCCAAGTAGCCATCCAATTTTCTGAATTTTGTGCTTCATCAAACAAAATAGGCTCATTCTCATCACAGAGACTAGATGCAGCCATAGCATAGCAATCCGATGCAAAAGAGGCACTATGAGAGCCTGATCGAGTATGATATGACAGAGGTGCATCTAATTTGTTGTCACGCAAGGTCTGCACCAGTCATTTTGGCATAGTTCTTGCTTGCTCAATATCAGTTCTCTCATCAATAAGTGCATCATGTACATCTGCATTAGAAATGGAATTATCTACATCATCACATGAAACCTGCAAAGGTTGAGAAGTTGCCTCACTAGGACCAGCACTAGACTGTCCACCTGTAAAAAGAGGCAGCAAAGTATCATACATGTCTTTGGAGCTAACAGATGTCTCCTTAGTACATGAAAGCAATGGCTGAATAGCATCTTCCAAAAAAACAACATCACGGCTAACCAAAATGCATTTAGTCTGTGGATGATACAGATGATAGCCTTTACTTTCAGAACTATACCCAACAAAAATACATTTTACTGCTTTATCATCCAATTTTCTGCAATGTTGTTCAGGCACTAATGCATATGCCAAACAACCAAAAACACGTAGATGAGCAACAGATGGCTTGCGGTCATGCTAAGCCTCATATGGAGTGATAGACTGTAGCGCTTTAGTGGGACACCTGTTCAGTACATATGCTGCACACATGATAGCCTCAAGCCAGAAACTATGTGGTAAAGCTTGACTCTTTACCATACACCTTGCCATCTCCATGAGTGACCTGTTCTTTTGTTCAGCAACTCCATTCTATTGAGGTGTATACGGCATTGTACACTGGTGTTTTATCCCACGTTCAGCCAAAAATGTATTAAAATCAGAAGACATATATTCCCCCCCTCGATCAGAATAGAGGGTTCCCATTTTACATGCTGACAGATTTTCAGCCAAAAGCAAAAACAGTTTGAAGCACATGAACACTTCGGACTTTGCCTTCAATGGATATACCCATGCATGCCTGGAAAAATCATTGATGAAAGTCACGAAGTAAAGATAATTCCCAAAAGAAGGTGTCTACATAGGACCATAGACATCACTATGTACAAGCTTCAATTTTTGAGTAGCTCGAACTGAACCATCTTTTGGAAAGGACAAACGCTGCATTTTGCCCAAAATACAGTCTTCACAAACATGTTTTCTAGGTGCCTCAAGTTTGGGCAAAGAGGACACCATTTCAGATTTTTGTAGGCATAGCAAACTAGCAAAATTCAGATGACCAAAGCGTGCATGCCAAAGCTTTGCATTTGACATAGCCTGAGAATCATTTATTGCACATGCCAAATCATTTACAAATCTTTCATAGTCTATGAGCTTATACAACCCACAACATAAAATGCCAGAAGCAATAATCACATCGCCATTTGACAGATTAAGAAGAACCTGTTATCAGTTTTTGCATTAGCCAAGATTGGCTTGGTTGTGAAATTTGTTGATGACAGGTGTATCTCACTACCGCCAGATTTGCATGCTTTTTCTGACTCAGACTGGGCTGGTTGCTATGACACTCATGTGTCCACTAGTGGCTTTTGCTTCATGCTTGGTAGCTCATGTATATCTTGGTTGAGCAAGAAGCAGCCTACTGTGGCCACTTCCAGTTGTGAGGCTGAGTATAGGGCAGCTTTCACAGCTACTGTTGAGTGTGTAAGGCTCAGACTCCTTATGGCTGATTTGGGGAACTGCCCAGACAAGTTCCACTAGACTTGTAGCAGACTTCGAGATGCTTATACTGGCGAACAGAAACTGGTATATACCTTTAGCACAAAAAGATGAAATAGCCTGCACAAGCACTGTGATAGTGCATTTGGAGGCCAAAAGGAGCTCAGATCGCCAAAATTCGTGCGATTCTGAGATTGCAATTGGAGGGGTGTTGACGGTGCCCTAGATGAAGTGACGACCTGCTCTGATACCAATTGTTGGAGTTAGACGTCTACAGAAGCACGTGAACAACACAAGGAAGAAGAAGAAGCTTGAAGCACAACACACAATACTGAATGTATTACTAGAGAATTTACAAAGATAAGTAGCCCATTAGGGCAATAGGCGTATATACAAGCTGGGGGAAGAAACCTCCTAAAGAGGGAAAAAAGTGCCTCGGCGGTCCTAGAGTGTTCACACATATCACTACCTAAATATATCAACACCTCTACAATCTTTCTATTTTTTCTTTTCCAAATATCATTCTATTGAGGGGTATATTTGCATGTATATTGCAGCTTTATCCCTTCGTCCTTCAAGAACTTGCTAAAATCATTAGAGAAGTACTCTTCTCTACCATCTCAACTTAGAATTCTGATCATGTGACTTGTTTCATTCTCAACTTGTGCCTTGAACATTTTCAATGTATCAAAAACATCACTCTTGTGCTTGCTGATATACAACCTAATATTTCTAAAACAATCATCAATAAAGGTTATAGAGTATCTGTAACCAGCATGTGATTGCTCTCTTGAAGATCCCCATACATTCGATAGATAGATTGTTAGTTAGTTAGTTAGATAGATAGATAGATAGATAGATAGATAGATATGTTACAATTAGTGTCCATGTGAAAGGCCAAATGGCCACCTGAAACTCATTTGTATATGTTCTTTAATAAAACATATAGTGGCCTGGTCAGCCATAGACTGTAAATTCGACCACATTTGTAAGACCTAAGAAGTCTGTCTTCATGCTCCCTGTGTATTCAGTTTTTTTGAGTATTCTGCAGCCTCTGTGCGGAGTATTGTGTGCAGCCTTAGGAGCTCAGTTTTCTACTCCGAGGATAACATCATGGAGCTCTTGAGAAGGAGAGTGCAATGTGATGCATCACAATCCAAATACTTCACTGATATTAGAGAAGTTCGATGCAAAAGCTTTGTTTCTTTTGTGCGAGCGAAGTGAGCACCCCCCCTCTGACTTTCTCCAAGGCTTACAATTAAGGCGCCGACCAAGGCATAGAGCTTGGCATACCTTGTCATCCGAGTCACTGAATTCATCGTTGGCACCATTGGTTGCAAGCGAGGGAGGACCTCAATGATCAAGGAAGATAGAGGTTCTCGGTACTTCCCAGGAGATCACCCATCCCAGTATTGTTCCCCCCAGAGCTCGCTTAACTGTGGCAATCTCTTGCCACTAAGCTACACTCTTGTGGTGTCCGAAGAAGGGGAAAGACTAAGGTTAACATTACCTTGAACATGTTTTGGTCCCTCAAAGCTTCATTCTTTGCTTTCAAAGCCTGTTTTTGGAGCATTTTTGGGGTGCCTTTTGGAGCCATTTTGGAGTTCTTTTGCACATAGTTCTCTTCACACAGGTCTAAGAAAATCAAGAAGAGTATTCTTTGTACTCCTCTGACAATAAATATCAACCTTTGGGGCTGTGTTTTTAGCCACACTCATAAAACTACAAGTTTCTTGAAAGGTTTTTAGTTTTGGTGGGAGCAGCCGCTGCAAATTTATGCAGGTTTTTTTAGCATAAAACATTAGAGCTGAGAGACACTTGCAAGTGTTGTTGGCTAGTTTTTGGGATGTGAATTCAGCCTTTTTGTGTCATTTTATTGCATATATTGAGCACATACACACCATGTATGCTTTTGTGGATATCGTTTATGTACGTCCATGTGGTCATTGATATAGCAGTTACGTTTTTGCATAAACCCTTTTACGTTTGATAAAGAGGGTCATGGTGAGGTTTTCTTAACTGGGAGACACCCAGATGTTGGGGTCTCTTTGGTGATGCAGGTGGAAGACTTACCCAACCTCTCCATAGGAGATGTATGATAGCTATTTATAGGTGCTCGATACGTCTAGTTGGCTTCTATTGGGTAATTGATTATATGCAGTGGAGTCAGTGATTCACTATGCAGGTAAACATATCAGTACTTGTAGTTTTATGATATTTTGGCAGTAGTCATATGCTCATTTTGCAGAGGATACTCTGGCAAAATTTTTCTAGATTTTTGGTTTAGTCAACTATACAGTGGTCGATTTACTCCTTGATATACTTATTCGTTGGTGTTTGGACTCTTCTAGCTCTATGATCATTTGATTCAGTTCTCTACCACCATGGCATCACAAGACTCAAGCACATCTGGTGGATCAGGGTCTAGCGCCAGTGTTTCGAGGAGGAGCTATAACTTGCAGGGCAAAGACCATTTTGAGATCCGAAAACTTGATGGCACAAACTTTGCTCTATGGAAGAATCAGATTAAAGATGTGCTGATTTAAAGGAGGCAATGGAAGCCAGTAAATGGAATTTCAAAGAAGCCTGGTGACATGGATGAAGATGATTGGGATGAGTTAGATGAAATGGCCAGGTTTGCTTGCACCTAGCAGATAATGTGCACTTTACAGTATTAGATTGTGAAAGTGCAGAGGAGCTTTGGAAGAAGTTATGCAATACATATGAAAAAGAGGCGGCATCAAATAAAGTGTATTTGATGAGAACATTATATGACCTTCGTATGAAGGACACATATAGTGTTGCTGCTCATCTAATAAAGTTTGATGCTACATTCTCCCAGTTACAGGCTCAAAACATGGATATGGATAATGAAATGAAAGCAGTAATGTTGTTATGCACCTTGCCATCATCATGGGATACATTTTGCATAGCTATTAGCAATAGTGCACTTGGTGGTAAACTCGTCTATGATGACATATATGGAGCACTCTTGACTGAGGAGATTCATAGAAAATCTATGGTTGGCACTCAGAGTGGAGATGCATATAATGTTCGTGATTCTTACCAACGAAAGAATCAGCAACATGACATGAGCAAGAACAAGGAAAAGAATGGTCAACGGAATAAGAGTAGAAGTAAATCAAGGAAGAGGGATATCGAATGCCATTATTGTCATAAGAAAGGACACATGAAGAAAGACTATTATGCATTAAAGAATGCTAAAGGTAAATGACAAAATGTTGATGGGCATGTTAAACAATTACCTGCACCATCTACTTTGATAGTGAAGATTGAAGAAATTAATGCTATTTCTGATGATGCTGATGTGTTGACACTTGATAGTACTGTGCCAACTAAGGCTCTTATGGTTGATTCTCTTTCCCACATGTGGCTGTTAAATTTTGGTGATTCTTTCCATGTGACACCACACAGAGAATGGTTCTCTAATTATGCAACAAATTGTCTTGGTACCATGAGACTTGGTGACTCTTACCAGTGTGACATTGTGGGATATGGTCGAGAAGGTCAATTTGGATATCGCTTATGGGATCCTAAAACACGTTCAGTGATAAGAAGTAGTGATGTCATTGAGTCTAAGATGCATAAACAACCCATTAAGGAGGTTGAAGTGAGAAGAGTGGTGTTCGAGGATACTAGTCCTCCAATTAGCATGCATAAAAATGTTGCACATAGGGATGTTCAGGAGAATGTCCGATTAGATCAGTTTACGCATGTTCCTATTCAGCAACCATTGAGATGCTCTGCACATGTCTCACATCCACCTGATAGATATGTTCCAGGTTTAGATTTTGTTATGCTAACAGATTTCGTGAGCCTTCTTGCTACAAAGAGGCTATGCCAACAACGGATCATGTCAAGTGGGAGCGTGCCATGAAGAGTGAACTAGATTCTATTCACAAGAATGGTACTTGGGATTTAGTACCTTTGCCAAAGGGTAGGAAAGCTTTACCATGTAAATGGGTATATAAGCTGAAATTCACATCACATAGTGCTTCTCTAAAGTATAAAGCACGACTTGTTGCAAAGGGTTTTAAGAACTAGGTCCTTGGTGATGGTTGGCACATGCAACACATCCTTCAACACCTTGGAGCTTTGAGATCCATTCAATGCAACATCTCCCACATGTGTAATCTGATGTTCAATGTCATCCCTTGTCTCTAAATGTCCTTGAGTGATGGGTGAGTGTTCTTGGTGCTTTTGTAAGATTATTTAGCTCATTCTTGAGTTGAATCTTCCTTGCCTTGGTTGATGAAGATTAAAATCTCTCCAAGGTCTCCCAAACCTTCTTGGATGTGTCCACATCTTGTATATGCCCTATCATGCTATTTCTTATGTGTTTGGATAGAATGTAAATGATTCTTCTATCCCTTTCTATCCATTCATTAAGTGCTTTGACCTGTCCTTCAAGTGGAGAATCATGTACATGAGGCTTTGGCTCTATGCTACTCACTAATCCCCACAATCCTTTGCCCGTAAGGTGGTTGCTAACTCTAAATTTCCATGGTTGATAATTGCCTTTCTCTAAATTCTATATTTGTGCATTATACTCAACCATACAGAGCTCTAAGATGCTCCTCTAGCTTCTCCTCAAATTTTTTGTGCTCTAGAAAGTGTGGATGTTACCTTTTCATAGCTTCTCCCTTACTAACCTTCAACTAGTTGAGGTCTCGATTGAGGTAGCCCCATTTTGATGTCTTCTTTCTTTGATAAGTCCTCCTTGTGCTTCCATGAGTTGTCTTGATCCCTCCAAGTCTTTTATATGATGTCCCCTGATGTCTGCAAGCCTCCAAAATGCTATGATACCACTCATGGGGGATGATTCTAACACCCCAATGCAACAATAGAAGATGGCTGCCCTCGACTAAGCCCACAACGAGTGATATATGCTCACTATTCTTAATTTTTCTTTGTACATGTAGAAATAATGAAAATAAAACTTTACAAAATGAAATTAGACTATGAGAGATATTCAAAGAGCTTTGAATCATGTCAAATGGATGTTCAAGCTGGGAGAACCATCCACTGCAAGATTGGCTATCTATTTGCAAAACTCTCTGCCTATGTGCAAAGATATAGATTCACAAACTTG
>MU260374.1:50000-112500 GCA_020310875.1 Ceratopteris richardii
CTCTCAACTTAAATTTTGAGTCCTCATTTGTGTAAAACTTTACACTGTGCACTGAGCACTGTCCATTTCTTTGACCACGAAATCTGCGCCTGTTTCAGAAGACACTCAGAACTTTTCACACACAAATGTTCCTATTCAAAATTCTCTCAGCCTGTTTGCAATTGGACTCTCAAACTTTAGCCATAGATTGATTAACTATGGACTTAGATGTGTACAAAAGGATTTCTCATGAAATTAAGCACAGAAGGAGAATAGGAGAAAAAATCGACGCGCAAATTTCTGCAACATTTTCCTTCTCATAACTTCTCATACATTTGATTGATGATACATACAATGTTCATCTTCTACACATCTATTGTCTTCTCTATCTCATCTATATCTCTCTCTCATTCTATGAGTACGTATCTATAGATATATATATACGAGTCTAACTCGTCATCCTTTTAAATACATTGAACTATTTACAAGAATAATATACAAAAGAAAAGTTTCTGATTCTATTCTCTTCCTTTGAAACTAATCTTCAACCTTCCACATATCTTTTCACTTCTGGACTTCATGTAATCATTTATTGATGATTGCTCTGCTCCAACAGCTCCCCCTCAATCATCAATTGTGATTACCTGCATCTTCTTTATTCCTGCCATATCTTTAAACCTCTGCAACTTAGGTCCATCCAAACTTTTTGTCATCATATCTGCAAGTTGATCTTTTGTGGGAGTATGCATTACTTCAATTTCTTTATCAATGACCTTCTCTCTCAAAAAATGATACTGAATTTCAATATGTTTAGTTCTAGCATGAAACACAGGATTTGCTGCCAAATATAAAGAACTCATATTGTCTCCACAAATGATAGGAGTACTCTGAATCACATCAAAACTCTTCATAAGTGTCTTTAGCCAAATTACTTCCTTTGCAATTTCCACCATGCCTTTGTATTCTGCTTCTGTAGATGATAAAGCAACTGTATGTTGCTTCTTAGAACACCATGATATTAGTTTGTCTCCCACATAGCACAAATATCCATGTGTTGATCTTCTATCATCCATATTACCTGCCCAATCTGCATCACTATATATTTTGACTCTTGTATCTGAGGTAAACCCATAGTACAACCCTTCTTTGAGTGTACCCTTGATGTACCTAAGTACTCTTTGTCCTGCAATCCAATGTTCCTTTCTAGGACAATGCATGAATTGAGATAGAACTCCAACTGCATATGACAAATCTGGTCTTGTTAATGTAGCATAAATCAGGCTACCCACCAAACTCTGATAAAGCTTCATATCTCTGAATTCTTCTCCTCCATATATAGTCAATCTATGATTAACTTCCATTGGAGTTGGTGCTATCCTGCAATCTTCCATTTTAAACTTGGTTAGCAAATTTTTAAGATACCTTTCTTGGGTTACATATACTCCATGTTGAGTATATGAAATCTCCATTCCCAAGAAGAATGACAAATTTCCCAAGCCACCGATTTTGAACTCTTTCTCCATCTGCTTCTTGATCATTTGTATACCTTTATCATCTGTTCCTGTAAGTATTATGTCATCAACATAAATACAAACATAAATGAATCCATCTTCACTTGCTTTGACTAGCAAGCTACTATCTGCCTTTGATGCTTGAAATCCAAGATCCTTTAAGAACTTTACAAGCCTATAATTCCATGCTCTTGGGGCCTGCTTCAAACCATATAAAGCTCTCTTGAGCTTACACACATAATTTGAATACACTTGATCTTTGAACCCTTCTGGTTGCTCCATGTAAACTTCATCTGAAATGTAACCATTCAAAAAAGCATTTTTAACATCTAATTGAGATAATTTCCAACCTTTGCAAGCAGCAATTGCTATAAGTGTTCTGATAGTTGTCATTTTTGCCACAGGACTATAAGTCTCATCATAGTCCACTCCATATGTCTGTGCATATCCCTTCACAACAAGTCTGGCTTTGTACCTAGACACACTTCCATCTGCAAACCTTTTTGTTTTATAAACCCACTTACATCCAATGATTTTCTGGCTATTAGGTCTAGGAACCAAATCCCATGTCTGGTTTTCCATCAATGCATCATACTCCTCTTGCATAGCTTCTTCCCAATTCTTCTTTCCTTTGGCTTCATCATATGTAGATGGATCTTCATCTGCTTTTATCATGTAAGCATAATCCTTAGTAGTCAAGAATGAAGTATCATAACTATACCTTGTAGGTTGCCATTTGTGCCTTGTAGACCTCCTAAGTTCTCCACTTCTTGAGGTTTCTGGTTCATCACACTCTAGATCAAACCTTGGCACTTCTTCACCTTCAACCTGTATTTCATTTTTCTCTTCTTCATCAAATATCTGAACCTTTGGTTTTCCTTTCTTCTGATTCATAATTTCTTCAATTTCTGCATACACATTAGAAGTACCTGCATACCAAGTACTTTGCTCATCAAATGTAACATCCTTGGACACAAGGAATTGTTTTGTGGATGTACTCCACAACCTATAACCCATCTGCTTGTCATCATAACCAATGAATACATACTTCTCTGCTTTAGGCTCCAACTTATGCCTCAATTGAGATGGCACATATGCATATGCCAAGCATCTAAATATTTTACAATGATCCAAGGTAGGTCTCTTACCCCACCAAGCTTCATATGGTGTCATACCCTGCAAAGCTTTACAAGGCAATCTATTAACCAAATATGTGGCTGTGTTTACAGCCTCAACCCACAAATAATTTGGGCAATTTTTCTCCTTCATCATGGATCTTGCAAACTCAACAAGAGTCCTATTCCTCCTTTCTGCTACACCATTTTGCTGAGGAGAGTACCTGCAAGTAACCTCCCTTTTTATACCTGCATTCCATAAGTAATCACTGAACTCATTTGAGAAATACTCTCCCCCTCCATCTGACCTTAGTCTCTTCAACTTATGGCCTGTAATTCTTTCTGCATATGCATGATAGTGTTTAAATGTATTAAACACTTCTGATTTATCTTTAATCACATAGATTGTGATCCACCTGGTAGCATCATCAACGTATATGACATAATATCTTGAACCATTTATACTAAAGTCCTTTGAAGGACCCCACACATCTGTATGTACCAATTCAAGTCTTTCTGAATACATAAAACCATGCTTATTGTATGATTGCTTATGAGCCTTACCTAACTGACATGCTTCACATTTGTATGTCATGTGTTGACCTGCAATGTTAGGCAATCCAAGTACTGAACCATTATTTATCATTTCTTTGATACCTCTCTCATTGAAGTGTCCAAGTCTTTTATGCCAAAGATCCAATTCAGATACCTTTTGCTCTCCATATGTAAACATAGCATGTCCAATATTCCCTTGTACCTTTAATGTGAAGAGTCTTCCTTCCTTTTTCCCTGTAACAATCTGTTTATACCCTTGATTAGGGTCTTCAACATAAACTCCATCATTAGTAAACCTTACCTCATATCCTTTCTCCACAATTTGACCTACACTGATCAAATTCTTTGGAATTGTAGGAACATAAAGAACCTTGCTCAAAAGAGTGCTCCCATCTTTGGCTTTGACTAAACCAATTGACTTTACCTTATGCTTTGTATTATCACCTGTTTGAACTGTATGATTAATTGCATTATGATCTAGATCAGTCATCAAAGCAATGTTTCCACTCAGGTGATTGCTACAACCTGAGTCAATATAAAATACTCTCATATCTTCATGTGAGGCTTCACATGTTGCATTCATAATAAAAGTCGAATCTTCTTTCTGATCTGATGCATAATTGTAGTAGGTGTTATTATAGGATTGATTTTGGAAGCTTCTTCCTCCACCTCTTCCAAAAGAATTCCTACCACCTCTACCTCTGAAGTTTCCTCTCTGAAATCTACCACCTCTTGCTCTTTGATTAAAGTTCTGATTAAAATTACCATTGCTTTGATTATTATGCCAACAATCATGAGATAGATAATTGGTCTTACCACATATCCAACAAGCTCTGACATTATCTTTATTATTTCTGCCTCTTCCTCTACTTCTGCCATTTCCTCTTCCTCTTAGGAAATTTGCTTGGCTTGAAGTACCTTCTTCTTCACCTGATTGTTGCTTTCCTTTGTTAGCTTTCTTCTTTTCTTTAGAGTACATTGCATGACCTGCACTCTTGTCAACATCTCCTTTGATATCATTCTCAAAAGTTAGCATATGTCCTAACAATTGATTCAAATCAGGAGTGAAATGATCTAATGAAAGTTCTGTAGACAAAATAAAAGGCTTCCACTTCTCATCTCCTCTTAGCCCTGTGAGAATTTGTCTTACCAATTTGTCTTCTTCAATATCCTCATCCACTGCACCTAAAGAATCTGCAATGTCCTTCATCTTTGTCACATAATCAGATATTGATTGTGAAGCCTTCTTCTTGAAAGTAGTAAACTCTGCCCATAATGAAGCCTTCCTTGATTTAGTTGTGTTCTGAAAATGCTCTTCCAAAGCACTCCAAATATCACTTGCACTTTCAAGACCTCTAATGTGAGGTAGCAAGTAGTCATTAACTGCCATATAGATAATGCTCCTAGCTTGAGCATCTCTCTTCATCCAATTCTTCAAATCTGACAATTCCTCCCTAGTTGGAACACTAGGATCTCTGAATTGAGGCTTTTCTTCTTCTCATGTAATGTAAGCTATCAAGTCTTTGCTCATAAGATGAGCTTCCATCGTCATTGACCATGCAGGATAGTTCTCTCTATCCAATTTCTCAATTTGGAGACTATCTCCCATCCTTTCTTCACCTGTACTATCAAATCTTTAATCCTTATGAGAAATAAATGTACCTTGGCTTTGAATATTACTCCTTCTGATCCTTTTGACAACTTCAATGTGTCTTCCTTCAAGCTTTCTTCACAATTTATCCTTTTGATCCTTCGAGATGTAAAGATTGTATGTCTGCAGCAGTCGGAGTCTCCCTTTCCTCAATTTTGATACAACCTGCTCTGATACCACTGATGGAGAGTGTTAATCTCCAAAAGAACAAGTTATCCTTGATTTTAGATCACCTCTATATCAAGAACAACTTCAGACTCCACTTAATTTTAAAGAACAATCACCAACTTATCAAGAAATTGATTAACTGTAGAAAAATCAATTCTCAGAAAAGTCTGCTGCAGATTAATCACTGATTGACTAATCATTTGTGTAAAGTTTTTGATAAAACTTTGTAGAACGTGTCACCTTGAGATTGTGCACCTTCTCCAAGTTAAATCTCTTCAAAGGATTGAGTATACTGTGAGAAATGACTGAAATACTTTACCTATGTCTGAAACTGCTTCTCTGCAATGGCGACTTTGACACCTGTAACTTCTAAGCTATGGTTCTCCCAAACTATAGCCCGCTTAGTCAAATGCTTTTAGCCATAGATGGCTTACCTCTCAACTTAAATTTTGAGTCCTCATTTGTGTAAAACTTTACACTGTACACTGAGCACTGTCCATTTCTTTGACCACGAAATCTGCGCCTGTTTCAGAAGACACTCAGAACTTTTCACACACAAATGTTCCTATTCAAAATTCTCTCAGCTTGTTTGCAATTGAACTCTCAAACTTTAGCCATAGATTGATTAAATATGGACTTAGATGTGTACAAAAGGATTTCTCATGAAATTAAGCACAGAAGGAGAATAGGAGAAAAAATCGACGCGCAAATTTCTGCAATATTTTCCTTCTCATAACTTCTCATACATTTGATTGATGATACATACAATGTTCATCTTCTACACATCTATTGTCTTCTCTATCTCATCTATATCTCTCTCTCATTCTATGAGTACGTATCTATAGATATATATATACGAGTCTAACTCATCATCCTTTTAAATACATTGAACTATTTACAAGAATAATATACAAAAGAAAAGTTTCTGATTCTATTCTCTTCCTTTGAAACTAATCTTCAACCTTCCACATATCTTTTCACTTCTGGACTTCATGTAATCATTTATTGATGATTGCTCTGCTCCAACACTGAACTCTAGAAAGTCATGAGAAACTTCACTGAACTCTAGAAAGTCATAAGAGCTATGCTAGTATCTGGAAGCAAACCCAAATGAATAAGTCAATCTTGGAATTTGCACCTTTTGAAGAGTGAAAAAGTTCTTGTACACAACATCTATCTAGGATGTTTAATTTAGTTATCTAGTTCCAAGTGGCTAACGCTAGACTTTTGCAGAAGGAATCAGATACCATATATGAGTCAATTCCAAAAGATTTGGAAAGGGAAAGGAAATAACTAAAACTCTGTGTAACTAATTCAAACTTCTAAGATATAAACTTGCTATGAGTCAAATACTTGATGGCTCATGAATTTAACTTCTTAACAATCTATTTCAACAAGGTATTGAAGCTTTGTTTTTTTTGTTCTATCTTTGAGAGAAAGGAACTCGATTCTCAAAAAGAGTCAGAGTAAATCTAAACATCCTCCAACCACAAGATACTAGTGTGGTATCCAACATCAGTCGACCCATTGAGGTTCTATTGATGCAATAATACTTCACTTGAGACTAAGTTCATGCCTATATTCAATCTTTATGACTGTTTACTAGGAATGCAATTCTTGTGCATTGCTTTGAGTCAAAGGATTGAATTTATTGAGTTACACTAGGAACTTAGTGCTTGACTTAGTCAATCCTGTTGATATATTTAGGTAGTGATGTGTGTGAACACACTAGGACCGCTGGGGTCACTTTTTTCCCTCTTTAGGAGGTTTTTTTCCCTCGGCTTGTATATATGCCTATTGCCCTAATGGGCTACTTATCTTTGTACATTCTCTAGTAATACATTCAATATTGTGTGTTTGTGCTCCAAGCTTCTTCTTCTTCTTCCTTGTGTTGTTCACGTGCTTCCGTAGACGTCTAACTCCAACAATTGGTATCAGAGCAGGTGTCACTTCATCTAGGGCGCCGTCAACACTCCTCCATTTGCAGTCTCAGATTTGCACGAAATTTGGTGAGCATACTCAGGGTGATTCAGAGATCAAAACAACTTCGCTCTGTGGTGCCAAAATCACGATCTGAGCTCGTTTCGGCCTCCAAATGCACGATCGCAGCGCTTGTGCAGGCTATTTCATCTTTTTGTACCAAAGGTATATACCAGTTTCTGTTTGCCAGTTTAAGCATCTCGAAGTCTGCTGCAAGTTTAGCAGAACTCGTCTCGGCAGTTTTGTTCAACTTTTTGAGATACAGTCAATTTTCGGCATCAAGGTATTTTAGTCACCGGCCATGGCTGAAAGCAGTGATGTATTCCGTATGTTGGTTGTTGAGGATAAGTTGGATGGTACCAACTACCCATTATGGGCTTATATGATGCGACATGTATTGGTTGCAAAAAGATTATGGAACATTGTGCAGGGTGTTGAAAGACGTCCTGTTACACCTATAACAACAGGTACTACAAATATAGGTGCTGGAGCTGATGATATAGTGCAGATTCCTATTGGTGCTACTGTTTCTGCTACACCTACTGTAGAGCAGATTTGTTGGGATGGCAGAGATGCCCAGGCACATGCATTGATAGCTTTGTCTGTCAAATGTGCCATTATTCCTCATATTCGCAAGGTGATTCTATGGACAGTTTCCTAACAAAGATCAAAGACTTGAAGGAACAATTAATTTCTATTGATGAGGTTATACCAGATAGCTCACTTGTGCAGACCGTTCTGAATGGTCTTCCTGATTCATATCAGATTTCTGCTTCTACTCTTTGGTTGATGATGAAAGGCAATCCAAACGCCTTGCCATTTGAGGAGTTAGTCTCTGTTCTATTGCAGGAAGATCAATCAAGGCAGAACAGGTCCATTATGCAAGTTGCAGATCAAGCTTTCCTGGCTAGTCAAAGGGGCAAAGGAAAATGGAGCTCTTCAACTAGTAAGCAGAAATCTGCTAATTCTGCATATTCAAAGAAGGAAGATAAAGATGAGAAGAAATCATAAAAGCAGAAATTGTTTTGTAAGTACTGTAAAGGGAATGATCATATCATAAAGAACTGTCCAAAACTGGTTGCTAAAGAGGCAAAGAAGAAAGAGGCTGGAATGGTTGTTGCAGAGGTCTCTACACCAAAAATAGAGTCTGCAAATCTTGTGCAGGAAGAAGAATGGGCGTTTACTACTGTCTGCAGTTTTGACCCATCTTCTCATGAGCAGTGCATGTCTGCACTAGACTTAGATGTTTGGTACTTTGACAATGGGGCGACCAAACATATTACCTCGCAGCGTAGTTTCTTCTCTTCACTCGAGCCTGCCCCTACAGGGAATACTGTTACATGCGCCAACAACTCCTCTTATCCTGTTATGGGAGTTGGTAAGATCATTTTGACTACTACTGATGGTAGTTCTTTCACTTTGTCAGATGCTTTATTTGTGCCAGGGATAAAAAAGAACCTGTTATCACTTTCTGCATTAGCCAAGATTGGCTTGGTTGTGAAATTCGTTGATGACAGGTGTACAGTTCATGATCTGTCAAATGGCGATGTGATTATTGCTTCTGGCATTTTATGTCATGGGTTGTATAAGCTCATAGACTATGAAAGATCTGAAAATGATTTGGCATGTGCAGTAAATGATTCTCATGCTTTGGTCATCTGAATTTTGCTAGTTTGCTATGCTTGCGGAAATCTGAAATGGTGTCCTCTTTGCCCAAACTTGAGGCACCTGGAAAACATGTTTGTGAAGGCTGTATTTTGGGCAAAATGCAGCGTTCCTCCTTTCCAAAAGATGGTTCAGTTCAGGCTACACAGAAATTGCAGCTTGTCTCACTTAGTTTAGTGAATTCATAAACTCCAAAAAGCAACCCCCTTGCTTGCTTACCTCATTTTCTTATGATTTCAGTCCTCTCTATCTAGATGTGTAGTTAAGCTTTTCCAAATCTCATAGATTGTAGAGCATTGTTTGCTCTCTCATTGCACTCATTTTTATTGATTTTAAGCTTCATTTGGTCTCTCGTATATGACCTTGAAATTTTTCAATGTTTCAAGTTCTTTCATTGAGTGAGTTGTGAGAAATTGCCAACTCTCTGAAGGTGTATCTCTGCACATAGGCAGAGAATGTTGCAAGCAGGTAGTCTATTTTGCAGAGGGAGATTCTCCCAGTTGGAAAATTCATTTGGGATGATTTAAAGCTTTTTGGATAGCTCTTGTAATCTAGTGTTATTTTGCAAAATTTTCTTTTTAATTCTTTGTACTAGTGCAGAGAAAAGTTCAGAACAATGAGCAATATCATTGCTTATTTACCTAGTGGAGGGTAGCCATCTTCCATTGTTGCATTGGGGTGTTAGAATCATCCCCCATCAGTGGTATCAGAGACATTTTGGAGGCTTCAAAAACATCAGTGGAAATCATAATGAAGACTTGACGGGATCAAGAGAACCCGTGGAAGCACAAGGAGGACTTACAAAGCAAGAAGACATCAAAAGGGGGCTACGTCGATGGAGATCTCAACTAGTCGAAGGTTTGCAAGGGAAAAGCTATTAAAAGATAATATTCACACCTTCTAAAGCATACAAAAACTTGAGGAGAATCTAGAGGAGCATCTTAGACCTCAATATGGCTGAGTACAATGCACAAATAGAGAAGTTAGAGAAACGCAAATATTGACCATGGAAATTTAGAGTTAGCAACTACCTTATGGACAAAGGATTGTGGGGATTAGTGAGCGGCACAGAGACAATGCCTTATGTACATGATCCACCACTTCAAGGGAAGGTCAATGCACTTAATGAATGGATAGAAAGGGATAGGAGAGTTATATTCATTCTATTCCAACATATAAGCAATAGCATGATAGGGCATATACAAGACTTGACACATCCAAGAAGGTTTGGGGGACCTTGGAGAGAGTGTACTCTTCATCAACCAAGGCAAGGAAGATTCAGCTCAACAATGAGCTAAATAATCTTAGGAAAGAACCAAGTACTAACATAAATGAGTACATTTTGAAGGTTAAGGAGTTTGCAGATGCCCTGGGCTCAATTGGGAGCCCAATCGCAGATGAAAATCTTATCGCGCACACTCTCAATGGCTTGAGAGAGGATGAAAGGCAGAAATCATTCACCACATTAGTTTATGTGAGGGACTCCCTACCAGAATTTGATCAATTAGTCACATTGATGGTGACCGAGGAGATGAACCAAGGAGGTTCACAATCAAAGGGTAGCCAAGCCCAAGTTTTCTATGCACGTAGAGGAAAAGGCAAAAGAGGTGGACAAAACTCCCAAGATAGAGGGAGAGGAAAGTCAAACTCAAGCTCAACCAACCAAGAAGGCTCCAACCAAAGCTATCGATCAAGAGGAAGAGGAAGGAGTAGAGGAAGAGGAGGAAGATCACATGGAAGAGAAGCATCCAATGGAGAATGCTAAAATTGTGGAACATTGGGCCATTATGCAAGATATTGTTGGTCCAAAGGAGGAGGCAATCAAGGATACAAAAGGAACCAAGGTAATTATGCTAGTACTTCAACAAATTCAGAAAATGGTAACTGGCTTATGATGTATGGGTCAAGTGAAAGAGTCAATTCAAATTTTACATGGTACATTGATAGTGGTTGCAACAACCATATGAGTTGCAATAAAGATGTTTTCTTTAATTTACACTCACCCATCACTCAAGGACATGTAAAAACATTTGTGCCATGCTTGTCAATTAGGAAAATAAAGCAGATTGCCATTCAAGAAGGGAGCACGTGTGAGCAATGAAGTGTTGAATCTCATAGACACAGATGTATGGGGACCTATAGGAAAGCCATCCATTGGGGGTAATAGATATTTTGTCACATTTATAGATGATCATTCAAGGTTTGTTTGGATGTATGGCATGAAGTCAAAGTCAGAGGTGTTTTACCACTTCAAGAGGTTCAAAAACCTAGTGGAGAAGGAAACAGGGAAGTATATAAAGACTCTCAGTTGAGAGTATTTTTCAAATGAATTTTCAATTTTTTTTACATGACATAGCATCAAAAGGCAATTCACTTACATGTATACACCTCAACAAAATGGGGTGGCAGAGAGGAAGAATAGATACATAGTAGAAGTGACTAGAGCTTTGTTAAATGAAATGAATGTTCCTAACTCTTATTGGGTTGATCCAACAAATAGAGCCATATACATTATGAATAGGTGTCCAACCTTAGGAGTACATGGAGTTACACGTTATGAAGCTTGGTGTGGTAAGAAACCCAACCTTTCACATCTCAGAGTATTTGGTTGTGTGTGTTATGTTCACATACCTCAAGAATTGAGACACAAGCTACCCGAAGGCCAATATGTATATATTTCTTGGATATTCTTTAGAGAAAAAGGGTTTTAGATGAGATAATCCTTGCACAAAAGATCTTAAGGTGTCTAGGGATGTAATATTTGATGCGTTACTACCATGGTATGGTAACAAAGATGTGTTACAGGGTGATGATGCATATGAAGCCGAGAAGAAGTTCAAAGAGCAACAACAAAGCATGGAGATAAGTGGTCCAACGACTTCAAGCACACCATTAGAGGAGAGTACTCAATCAGCTTGGCATGTAAGGACAAGGAATGAAGCTCATTCAAGTGAAGGAAGTAGCAAAGGAAAGGAAAAGGCAAATGATGAAGACCATCAATGGGTAGACATGGAATCTACAAGTGATGAAGATATGGAACAATCAAAAACTCCAGGATTTAAAGCATCTAAACCAAGGAGGAGGGATTCCTACCACCTAATGGTGAGGTAGGGTCATCCAATAGGGTTAAATACCCTATTCAAAGGTTAAATTATGATTCATTCATTGCAAGACACTATGCCTACATGAGAGTCAAGTTATAGCTTATGAAGAACCTAACTTTTTTGAAGAAACAAATAAGCATAGGGAATGGATTGAAGCCATGGAGCAGGAAGTCAAGGCACTTGAAGAAAAGGATACTTGGTCATTGTTGCCAAGAACAAAGGACATGAAAGTCATTGGCAACAAATGGGTGTACAAGTTAAAGAGGCATGCAAATGGGAGCATCTCTAGGTATAAAACAAGGTTGGCTGCCAAAGGTTTTGCTCAAACCTATGGCATAGACTTTGAGGAAACATTCAATCTACTAGCTAAGATGTCCACCATAAGAAGTTTGATTGCAATTTCAGCCTCAAAAGGTTGGAAGATGTACCAGATGGATGTGAAGAATGCTTTGCTAAATGGAGAGCTTGAAGAGGTAGTCTTCATGGAGTAGCCCCAAGGCCTTGAAGATGATAGGTTTCCACATCATGTATGCAGCAGGCTTGAGAAGGATCTTTATGGACTGAAGCAAGCCCCAAGGGCTTGGAACCAAAGACTTGTGGAATACTTGGTAAAATGTGGATACAATCAAAGTCATGGAGACCCATCACTCTTTGTGAAGAAGGTAGAAAAATTGTTTTCATATGTATTGTTGATATATTTAGGTAGTGATGTGTGTGAACACTCTAGGACCGCCGGGGCACTTTTTTCCCTCTTTAGGAGGTTTTTTTCCCCCGGCTTGTATATACGCCTATTGCCCTAATGGGCCACTTATCTTTGTACATTCTCTAGTAATACATTCAGTATTGTGTGTTTGTGCTCCAAGCTTCTTCTTCTTCCTTGTGATGTTCGCGTGCTTCCGCAGACGTCTATCTCCAACAATTGGTATCAGAGCAGGTCGTCGCTTCTTCTAGGGCGCCGTCGACACTCCTCCGTTTGCAGTCTCAGATTCGCACGAAATTTGGTGAGCTCGTTTCGGCCTCCGAACGCACTATCGCAGTGCTTGTGTAGGCTATTTCGTCCCTTTGTGCCAAAGGTATATACCAATTTCTATTCGCCAGTTTAAGCATCTCGAAGTTTGCTACAGGTCTAGCAGAACTCGTATGGGCAGTTTTGTTCAACTTTTTGAGATACAGTCAATTTTCTGCATCAAGGTATTTTAGTCACCGGCCATGGCTGAAAGCAGTGATGTATTCCGTATGTTGGCTGTTGAGGATAATTTGATGGTACCAACTACCCATTATGGGCTTATATGATGCGACATGTACTGGTTGCAAAAGGATTGTGGAACATAGTGCAGGGTGTTGAAAGACGTCCTGTTACACCTGTAACGACAGGTACTGCAAATACAAGTGTTGGAGCTGATGAAGATGGTGTCGAAGATGATATTCCGCAGATTCATGTTCGTGTTGCTGTTTCTGTTGCACCTACTGCAGAGTAGATTCGTTGGGATGGCAGAGATGCCCAGGCACATGCATTGATAGCTTTGTCTGTCAAACGTGCCATTATTCCTCACATTCGCTCTTGCAGAACAACAAAGGATGCTTGGGATACACCTACCACTTTGTACCAGGCTAGGAATGAGGCTCGTGTTGCTTACCTCCGAAAACAGTTGGAGAGTGAGCACATGAATGAAGGTGATTCTATGGACAGTTTTCTTACAAAGATCAAAGACCTGAAGGAACAATTGATTTCTGCTGATGAGGTTATACCAGATAGCTCACTTGTGCAGACCGTTCTGAATGGTCTTCCTGATTCATATCAGAGTTTTGCCTCTACTCTTCGGTTGATGATGAAAGGCAATCCGAATGCCTTGTCATTTGAGGAATTAGTCTCTGTTCTGTTGCAAGAAGATCAGTCCAGGCAGAACAGGTCCATTATGCGTGTTGCAGATCAAGCTTTCCTGGCTAGTCAAAAGGGCAAAGGAAAATGGAGCTCTTCTACTAGTAAGCAGAAATCTGCAAATGCTGCACAATCGAAGAACCAGGATAAAGATGAGAAGAAATCAAAAAAGCAGAAATTGTTCTGCAAGTACTGTAAAGGAAATGATCATATTATAAAGAACTGTCCAAAACTGGCTGCTAAAGAGGCAAAGAAGAAAGAGGCTGGAATGGTTGTTGCAGAGGCCTCTACACCAAAAATAGAGTCTGCAAATCTTGTGCAGGAAGAAGCATGGGCGTTTACTACTGTCTGCAGTTTTGACCCATCTTCTCATGATCAGTGCATGTCTACAGTAGACTCAGATGTTTGGTACTTTGACAGTGGGGCGACCAAACATATTACCTCGCAGCGTAGTTTCTTCTCTTCACTCGAGCCTGCCCCTACAGGGAATACTGTCACATGCGCCAATAACTCCTCTTATCCTGTTATGGGAGTTGGTAAGATCATTCTGACTACTGCTGATGGTAGTTCTTTAACTTTGTCAGATGCTTTATTTGTGCCAGGGATCAAAAAGAACTTGTTATCAGTTTCTGCATTAGCCAAGATTGGCTTGGTTGTGAAATTCGTTGATGACAGGTGTACAGTCCATGATCTCTCAAATGGCGATGTGATTATTGCTTCTGGCATTTTATGTCGTGGGCTGTATAAGCTCATAGACTATGAAAGATCTGTGAATGATTCGGCATGTGCAGTTCATGATTCTCAGGCTATGTCAGATGCAAAGCTTTGGCATGCACGCTTTGGTCATCTGAATTTTGCTAGTTTGTTACGCCTACAGAAATCTGAAATGGTGTCCTCTTTGCCCAAACTTGAGGCACCTGGAAAACATGTTTGTGAAGGCTGTATTTTGGGCAAAATTCAGCGTTCTTCCTTTCCAAAAGATGGTTCAGTTCGGGCTACGCAGAAATTGCAGCTTGTATATAGTGCTGTCTGTGGTCCTATGCAGACACCCTCTTTTGGAAATTACCTTTACTTCGTGACTTTCATTGATGATTTTTCCAGGCATGCATGGGTATATCCACTCAAAGCAAAGTCCAAAGTGTTCATGTGCTTCAAACAGTTTTTGGTTTTGGCTGAAAATCTATCAGCATGTAAAATGGGCACCCTCCGTTCTGATCGAGGGGGGGAATATATGTCTTCAGATTTTAATGCATTTCTGGCTGAACGTGGGATAAAACACCAGTGTATAGTGCCGTATACACCTCAACAGAATGGAGTTGCTGAACGAAAGAACAGGTCACTCATGGAGATGGCGAGGTGCATGGTCAAAAGTCAAGCTTTACCACATAGTTTCTGGCTTGAGGTTATCATGTGTGCAGCATATGTACAAAAATGTGTCCCACTAAAGCGTTGCAGTCTATCACTCCATATGAGGCCTGGCATGACCGCAAGCCATCCGTTGCTCATCTGCGTGTTTTTGGTTGTTTGGCATATGCATTAGTGCCTGAACAACATCGCAGAAAATTGGATGATAAGGCAGTAAAATGCATTTTTGTTGGGTACAGTTCTGAAAGTAAAGGCTATCGTCTGTATCATCCACAGACTAAACGCATTCTGGTTAGCCGTGATGTTTTCTTTGTGGAAGATGCTATTCATCCATTGCTTTCATGTACTAAGGAGACATCTGTTAGCTCCAAAGACATGTATGATACTTTGATGCCTCTTTTTACAGGTGGACAGGCTAGTGCTGGTCCTAATGAGGCAACTTCTCAGCCTTTGCAAGTTTCATATGATGATGCAGATCATTCCATTTGTGATGCAGATTTACATGATGCACTTGTTGATGAGAGAGCTGATATTGAGCAGGCAAAAACTATGCCAAAATGGCTGGTGCAGACTTTGCGTGACAGCAAATTAGATGCACCTTTGTCATATCATACTCGTTCAGGCTCTCATAGTGCCTCCTTTGCATCAGATTGCTATGCTATGGACGCATCTAGTCTCTGTGATGAGAATGAGCCTGTTCCTTTTGATGAAGCACAAAATTCAGAAAATTGGATGGCTGCTATGCAATCTGAATATGATGCTATAATGAAGAATGGTACATGGTCTTTATGTGACTTGCCTCCTGGCAAGAAGGCCATTGGCACTAAGTGGGTATACAATCTGAAGCGTAAACCTGATGGTACAGTTGACAGGTATAAGGCTAGGCTTGTTGCAAAGGGTTATGCACAGGAAAGAGGCATTGATTTTGATGAGACCTTTGCACCTACATGCCGTATGACTACTGTTCGGAGCATTTGTGCACTTGCAGCCCATCATGGTTGGAATGTACATCAGTTGGACATTAAAACAGCATTTCTGAATGGTGACTTACATGAAGAAGTGTATGTTTTTCAGCCCCGTGGCTTTGTGCAGAAAGGGCATGAAAACCACGTTTGCAGGTTAAAGAAAGCATTATATGGTTTAAAGCAAGCACCACATGCTTGGTATGAGAAGATACATGCCTATCTGATTGCACATGGTTTTGAGAACAGTCCAACTGAAAGCACCTTATATGTTAAATGTGCTAATGATGTGCTTCTGATCATTGTTGTCTATGTTGATGACATGCTGCTCACTGGTCCTATTGAGACACATATTGCTGATTTTAAGGCTGATTTGCATGCCTCATTTGAGATGTCTGATTTGGGGCATTTGCATCACTATTTGGGCATTCAGTTTATGCACGTTGATGGTGGAATGGCTTTGTGTCAAACGAAATATATTGACACATTATTGCAGCGTTTTGGCCTTGAAGACTGTAAGCCTATTGCCACTCCTATGGAGACAGGTTTACGATTGAGTCTTCATGATGCTGGAGATGCATTTGATGCTGTTCTCTATCAGCAAGCTGTTGGATGCTTGATTTACTTATGCATTACTCGGCCAGATATTCATTTTGCTGTCTCACAGATGAGCAGGTTTATGCATTGCCCAGGAGTCACGCATTGGAAAGCGGTTAAGCGCATCTTTCGCTACTTGAGTGGTACTAGGCTACTTGGGTTGTTTTATCCCAAAGGGGGATCACTACAGCCAGATTTGCATGCTTTTTCTGACTCAGATTGGGCTGGTTGCTATGACACTCGTGTGTCCACCAGTGGTTTTTGCTTCATGCTTGGTAGCTCATGTATATCTTGGTTGAGCAAGAAGGAGCCTACTATGGCCACTTCCAGTTGTGAGGCTGAGTATAGGGCAGCTTTCACAACGACTATTGAGTGTGTGTGGCTCAGACGCCTTATGGCTGATTTGGGTGTTGGCCAGTCTTCTGCCACCACCATCTTCACTGACAGTCAGAGCGCATTGGCAGTTGCGAGGAACCCTGTGTTCCATGCTCGCACTAAGCACATTGAGGTGCATTATCACTATGTCAGGGAGAGGTTCTCTGCTGGGGAGATCAGCTTGGCATATGTGCCCACGCAGGAGAACATTGCAGACCTTTTCACGAAGGCTCTGCCTAGGGAGAAGTTTGAAGCTTTCCGCAAAGCTTTGGGCTTACTTCCTTTTGTGGAGTGATTTCCACATAGCTTGGCACTTCCTTATACATGAGTGCCAGCCCCTTGTTCACCGCATCACTCCCAGGGGGGATTTGTTGATATATTTAGGTAGTGATGTGTGTGAACACTCTAGGACTGCCGGGGCACTTTTTTCCCTCTTTAGGAGGTTTTTTTCCCCCGGCTTGTATATACGCCTATTGCCCTAATGGGCCACTTATCTTTGTACATTCTCTAGTAATACATTCAGTATTGTGTGTTTGTGCTCCAAGCTTCTTCTTCTTCCTTGTGTTGTTCGTGTGCTTCCGAAGACGTCTATCTCCAACATGTATATATGTTGATGATTTGATCATCAGAGGGGATTATGAAGCCAACATCAAGGACATAAAGAGGAAGCTTGGATGTGAGTTTAAATTCTCTGATTTAGGGATTTTAAGGTACTTCCTTGGGATTGTAGTACTATATAAAGAGGAAGATATATACTTGATGCAAAGGAAATACATTCTAGATCTCTTGAAGAAGTTTGGCTTGTATGATTGCAAACCCATTTTGAATCCATTAGAAGTAAATGTTAAACTAAGTGCTCATGAAGGTGAAGAATCGAAGGATGTGATGATTGTTGGAGCAAGTCTATGACAAGCCTAAGTATTGGCTTGAGTCTCACAAAGTCTTTAAGAAGCTTCAAAATGAAGACTATGTAAAGTTCACTTGTGAACTACCTCTTGTAACTTTTGAAGAGTTTACTTAATGTAAAAGTAAGAGAATCTTAAGTGGTTGAGCCCACATGATCAAGAATGGAAAGAGGAGCCACGAATTCGTGATTTGTGGTAGGTAGAGAATCAAATCAATCATTGATTGATTGGAGAGTGATTGAGGGAAGTTAGCCTCCCAAACTCAACTATAAATAGATGGCAGTTTTAGTCGTGGTTAGAGAGACCTATGTGAAGACCTCCAAGAGCTGAGCTTTATGCCATATCAAGGTGTGATTACAAGGCACACATATGTATCAGTAAGTCATTGTATTGTACAAGCAATATACTTTCATTTTCATGATTATTTGAGTTCATCTTTCCATGTTCTTGTGATGTGTACTACTCACTGCCATTACTTCAGTTTTTCTCAGTCAGCTTGCAGAGATTGTTTCTCTGCACTTGGTTCATCATTTTCAGTGATTTAACTTGGTAAAGTTAGCTCTATAAGTCTACTATATGCTCACAAATTTTCATGTCATTTGGATGTTGGAATCTTCAGTTATGTTCATTTGAAGTCAACAGGGTATGTTCATCTTCACTTCTCTGTCAGGTACCCGACTTTTTCAGTCATCTTGTTAGAGTCATTTCTCAGTGTTTACTCATCCAAATTCAGTGATTTTAAGCTTGTTGGATTCAGCTTGCTGTTTAGTATAAGCATACAAATTTTCATGATCATTGGATTCTTACATCTTGAGTTATGTTAATTTTTCTACTCACTGGTCTATTTCTGTAGCAGCCCGTGAAAATCGGGATGATGTCATCACTTGTTAAAAGTCATTCTCAGTGTGTGGTTATTTATTTTTGATGAGATTACTCTCTAAAGTTAGCTCTTTAAGCTACCTAGCCTTCCTCAAGAGGAATTAATCTAATTGCTGCTGTGCTCAGAGAATTATGTAAAACACTGGACAGGTGTATCAACCAAGAATAGCAAGTTTTCACCTCTGAGCTAACTCCAACTTATCTGTTTTGATCTATCTTTTTGAGAGTGATCTTCCAAGGTACATAGGGTGTCTAATACATCCATTGGCAAGCTAAAAGGGCCCACCATCTACTCCTGGAGTTCATTTGGCTGGTGTAGAGCAAAGATTTTGCAACACCTCTTCATCTTCAACACATACCTATCCATCTCTTCACAGTGGTATCAGAGCAAGGTTGGACAACATGGCAGATGGATTTCCTTCATCAATTGACAAATTGGATAGAGGTAACTACTCAGCTTGGTCATTAAGAATGGAAGCTTATCTCCAAGGTAGAAGTTTATATGGTTATGTGGCTGGAGATGAAGTTATGCCAAGTTTCAGGAACAAAAGTCAACCAACACAAGAAGAGCAAGAAAGATTGAGCACATGGTGCTCCAAGGATGCACTTGCAAGGTCTTATCTCCTCAACTCTATCTCAGATTTTTTGTTGCCTCACATTAGAAGTTGTAAGACATCTCAGGAAGTGTGGGATGCACTTGAAGCTTTCTTTTCTTCAAGTACCAAAGCCAGGAAGCATCAACTATGGCTGGAGTTCACAACTCTCAAGAAGGCTCCCAAACAAAATGTGACTGATTTTGTCACAAAGCTCAAGGACATAGCGGATCAATTGGGAAGCATTGGAGAGGTAATAGATGAAGAGCAAATTGTAAGGCAGGTCATCAATGGCTTGAAGGCAGATGATAAGTGGGAAGCATTCACCACAGCTATGGATTTGTACATGGACATGCATGTACCTGATTTCAACACACTCATTGGACAATTACTTACTCAAGAGGCAAAGCTTATAAAAAATGGAGAAAGCTCTAAAGGTAATCAATCTTCAGCTTTATACACGGATAAAAGCAAGTCTAAAGATAACAAAGGAAAGGCAAAGAAAGTGGATGATGAAGCAGGTACATATCAAGCTAACTATGCAGGTAGAGGAAGACATGGCAGAGGTAGAGGAAGAGGAGGTAGACAAGGCAGGGGGAGATCCCAAGACTCCAACTCATGTTCTATTTGTGGATTAACTAATCATACAACTGAAAATTGCTTTAGGAATTCCAGGAATCAAAGAGGCAGAGGATACAATAGAGGAAGTTATGGCTACTCAAGAGGAAGGTTCAACAACTACCATGGCAACTACAACAACTACAATCATTCAAACTATCAAGGAGGCTACAAAGGAAGGAGAGACTACAATAACTACACAGAAGACTCAAACAAAGAGGATTCATTATTGATCATGAACATGGCTATGCCACAAGGTAAATCTGATGAGCATATTTTCTACATAGATTCAGGTTGTTCAAATCATGTGGCAGGAAATGTGGCACTCCTATCAGATTTAGAAGATCCAAGGAATAAGCATGAGGTACAAACAGGAGATGATACAAAACATCCTGTGGAGAAAATAGGCAATGTCAAAGCACCTGATGGAAACATCAACCTACTCAGTAAGGTACTCTATGTCCCTACCATTACAAAGAATTTGATAAGTGTTGGGCAGATAGTAGAGAAAGGGTTGCAAGTCAGGTTCACAAAGGCAGGAGCATTTGTTGAAGATCCAAGTCAAGGATTCAGAAGAATTGCAAAAGGTGAAAAGACAGGTAGATTGTTCACATTTGAATTACAGGACACTAGAAACATTGCTCTCTTTAATTATGGCAGTCAGACACTCACAGAATTGGAAGTATGGCACAAAAGGTTAGCACATATTGGTGAAAGGTCATTAAAGCAAATTTGCAGGGACCAAAGTGTACTTGGACTCCCTAACTTGTCAAAACAACATATGATTTATAAGTGTAGTGCATGTCAGTTTGGAAAGTCTCACAGGTTACCATTCATGAAGAAAGGTTATATGCATGGAGATCTCTTGGAGTTGGTTCATACAGATGTATGGGGACCAAGCAAGGAAGCTTCAATATCAGGATCAAGGTATTATGTTTCCTTTATTGATGATTGCAGCAGATGGACTATCCTATTCTTTATGAAACACAAAGATGAAGTTTTTTCATGTTTCAAAAGATATTTGGCTCTTGTGGAGAATCAAACAGGTAAATCACTAAAAAGGCTAAGGTCAGATGGAGGGGGAGAATACTTCTCCCATGAGTTTGATTCTTTTCTTCAAGAAAGAGGAATCAAAAGAGAGGTAACTACAAGGTACACTCCTGAGCAAAATGGAGTGGCAGAAAGGAGGAATAGGACAATTGTTGAAGCTGCAAGGTCTATGTTAAATGAAAAGCATTTACCTAATTACTTATGGGCTGAGGCTGTATCTACAGCCACTTACTTGATTATCAGGTTGCCTTCAAAATCCCTTGATGGGATGACTCCATATGAGGCTTGGAATGGAAGAAGACCAAGTTTAGATCATTGTAAAATTTTTGGATGTATTGCTTTTGCTCATGTTCCTTCACAGGTTAGAGGCAAGATGGATCCAAAAGCAAAAAGGTGTGTATTTATTGGATATGACAACAATCAAAAGGGCTACAGGTTATACAACCCTACCAACAAAGGATTCTTGGTAAGCAGAGATGTAGTTTTTGATGAGAACAATTCATGGTATGAAGATTCATGCAGGAAGATCAATTTACCATATGATCTTGAAGAAGATTTTCCAAAGCTTGGTAGAGAACAATCAAAGATTGAAGAACAAGACACCTCAGAGGATGATGAAGAATGTCAGATGGAAAAGATCAAAGCATGGAAGTCTAAAGGTAAAGCAAAATTGCAGGAACTTGGACATGAGGCAGAATCATCACATCATGGCCTAAGAAGATCTATGAGGGAAAAGAAAAAACCAGAAAGGTATGGGTTTGACACCTCATTAGTAACTAAACATTCTATCTACATAGCACAGGACATAAACCAAGAGGAGCCATCATCATTTGAAGAGGCCAAAGCAAAAACAGAATGGAAGCATGCAATGAAGGAAGAGATTGAAGCACTCGAGGAAAACAACACTTGGGATTTGGTGCCCAAGACTTCATCCATGAAGGTAATAGGCTCAAGATGGGTCTATAAACTCAAGAAGAATTCTGATGGTTCAATTAACAGGTATAAGGCAAGGCTTGTGGCAAAAGGCTTTGCACAAACTCAGGGAATTGATTATGAGGAGACCTTCTCTCCTGTGGCAAAGATGCCTACTATTAGGGTTTTGCTTAGTATTGCCTCTTCCAAGAATTGGAAGATACTTCAACTAGATGTGAAGAATGCATTCTTGAATGGTTGGATAACAGAAGAGGTATATATGGCACAACCACCTGGTTTTGAGAGTCAAGTTTATCCTGATTATGTGTGTAAACTTAACAAAGCATTGTATGGTCTCAAGCAAGCTCCAAGAGCTTGGAATTTCAGGCTTGTTTCATTCTTGCAGGACAAAGGCTTTCAACCAAGCAAAGCAGATCCTTCACTCTTTATTAAAAAGAGTAATTCCGAGGTCATCTACCTATGTGTATATGTAGATGATATTATATTGACAGGAAATGATGCAGATGGTATGAAGAAGATCAAAGATCAGATGAGAGAAGAGTTCAAGATAAGTGATTTGGGTTCACTTACCTACTTCCTAGGTTTGGAAGTTGTCTACAAAGATCATGGTTTGTTTCTCACTCAAAGAAAGTACATTAAGGACATGTTGGCAAAATTCAAGATGCAAGATTGTAAGATTGCAGGTACTCCAATGGAGGTTAATCACAAATTGAGCTCACATGAAGGTGAACTCATAGAGGACATCACATCATATCAAAGTCTAGTGGGTAGTCTCAACTATGCCACATTGACAAGAGTAGATATATGTTACAGTGTGAGTGTGCTAAGCCAATTTATGCACACACCAAGGAAACCACATATGGATGCTGCCAAAAGGATACTCAAATATCTCAAAGGAACCATAAATGAAGGACTTTACTATCCTTATGTATCTGATTTAGGTTTGAAGCTATTTTCTGATGCAGATTGGGCTGGCTCCAAGGAAGATAGAAGGAGCACTTCAGGTTATCTTACCTTTGCAGGTTCAAAGCTTATTTCATGGTCATCCAAGAAGCAACCCACAGTTGCTCTCTCTTCTACTGAAGCTGAATATAGAGGTCTTGCCATAGCTACACAGGAAGCTATGTGGATGAAGACATTGTTCAAAGATCTTGGATTGGAGTTTGGAACTCCAACTATTTTTGGTGACAATATGAGTTCTATTCACTTGGCTGCCAATCCTATTTTTCATGCAAGGACTAAACATATTGAAGTTCATTATCATTATGTACGAGAGAAGATCCTAAGCAAGGAGATTCAAATATCATATGTGTCCACTCATCAACAATGTGCAGATATTCTAACTAAAGCATTGGATGGTACAAAGCTTTGCAAATTCAAGGCTATAATTGGTTTGCAGGTAATCTTGGAAGATTGAAGACCTCAAGCATACTTGGCTTGAGGGGGAGATGTTGGAGCAAGTCTATGACAAGCCTAAGTATTGGCTTGAGTCTCACAAAGTCTTTAAGAAGCTTCAAAATGAAGACTATGTAAAGTTCACTTGTGAACTACCTCTTGTAACTTTTGAAGAGTTTACTTAATGTAAAAGTAAGAGAATCTTAAGTGGTTGAGCCCACATGATCAAGAATGGAAAGAGGAGCCACGAATTCGTGATTTGTGGTAGGTAGAGAATCAAATCAATCATTGATTGATTGGAGAGTGATTGAGGGAAGTTAGCCTCCCAAACTCAACTATAAATAGATGGCAGTTTTAGTCGTGGTTAGAGAGACCTATGTGAAGACCTCCAAGAGCTGAGCTTTATGCCATATCAAGGTGTGATTACAAGGCACACATATGTATCAGTAAGTCATTGTATTGTACAAGCAATATACTTTCATTTTCATGATTATTTGAGTTCATCTTTCCATGTTCTTGTGATGTGTACTACTCACTGCCATTACTTCAGTTTTTCTCAGTCAGCTTGCAGAGATTGTTTCTCTGCACTTGGTTCATCATTTTCAGTGATTTAACTTGGTAAAGTTAGCTCTATAAGTCTACTATATGCTCACAAATTTTCATGTCATTTGGATGTTGGAATCTTCAGTTATGTTCATTTGAAGTCAACAGGGTATGTTCATCTTCACTTCTCTGTCAGGTACCCGACTTTTTCAGTCATCTTGTTAGAGTCATTTCTCAGTGTTTACTCATCCAAATTCAGTGATTTCAAGCTTGTTGGATTCAGCTTACTGTTTAGTATAAGCATACAAATTTTCATGATCATTGGATTCTTACATCTTGAGTTATGTTAATTTTTCTACTCACTGGTCTATTTCTGTAGCAGCCCGTGAAAATCGGGATGATGTCATCACTTGTTAAAAGTCATTCTCAGTGTGTGGTTATTTATTTTTGATGAGATTACTCTCTAAAGTTAGCTCTTTAAGCTACCTAGCCTTCCTCAAGAGGAATTAATCTAATTGCTGCTGTGCTCAGAGAATTATGTAAAACACTGGACAGGTGTATCAACCAAGAATAGCAAGTTTTCACCTCTGAGCTAACTCCAACTTATCTGTTTTGATCTATCTTTTCGAGAGTGATCTTCCAAGGTACATAGGGTGTCTAATACATCCATTGGCAAGCTAAAAGGGCCCACCATCTACTCCTGGAGTTCATTTGGCTGGTGTAGAGCAAAGATTTTGCAACACCTCTTCATCTTCAACACATACCTATCCATCTCTTCACAATGATCTATAAGTCAATAATTGGTTCTCTCTTGTATGCTACTATGATGAGACCAAATATTGCACATGTAGTTGGAGTGTTATCTTAATTTTTACAAGCACCAAGAGTACCTCATCTTGTTGTAGCCAAACGGGTACTTAGATATGTCAAAGGATCAGTGAATGAAGGTCTATATTATCCATTTGATGATGGATTAAATGTACAATCTTATTGTGATGCTGATTGGGTAGGTTCCAAAGATGAGAAGAGGAGAACTAGTGGTTATGTTATCATGCTACGGAAGAAGACCATCTCATGGATGTCAAAGAAACAACCTCTGTGGATTTCTCATCGACCCAAGTTGAGTATAGAGGTTTAGCACAAGTCTCATGTGAGCTTATGTGGCTCAAGAAGTTGTTTTTTTATCTTAATTTGTAGGTTAAGCAAGTACCTATTTTTTGTGACAACATAAGTAGCATTTGCTTGGCTCAGAGTCCAGTGCTCCATGCAAGGTCGAAGCATATAGAAGTGCATTACCACTTTATTAGAGAGAAGATCATGTCAAAAGATGTCAAGGTGGAGCATGTCAATAGAAAGGACCAATATGCAGGTATGTTTACCAAAGCTTTGGATGGAGCAAAGCTACAACACTTCAAGGCATGCATTGGAATGAAGGATCTAGGGATTGAGACTTGAGAAGGAGTGTTGAAAATCAAGTCTCAATCATGCAAAAGGGCTCAAGCACAAGTTTTCCAAGTGGACAACAAAAAAGGAGGACCCAAAGTCATGGAATCACGTTAGAATATCCACCAAACTCAATCAAATTCAAATCTCATCAATCAGCCACCAAAAAGTGCACCTAGACTGATTGCTGGATGGTTAGCTAGATGTACGAAACATAAAACTCTATATAAGCATCATCCCACCTTTTTTTCTTGATTTATATGCATTACATGAGTCTCCCATTTAGTTTAATGAAGTCATAAACTCTAGCAAGTAGCCCCCTTGCTTGCTTACCTCATTTTCTCATGACTTTGCTCCTCTCTATCTAGAGGTGTAGTCAGGCTTTTCCAAATCTGTTTGTACTAGATTGTAGAGCGTTGTTTGCTCTCTCCTTGTACTCATTTTTATTGATTTCAAGCTTCATTTAGTCTCTCATATAGTGCCCTAACCCTTGCTAAAGTTTCAAGTTCTTTCACTGAGCAAGTTCTGAGAAATTACCAACTTTGTGAAGGTATAGCTCTCCACATAGGCAGAGAGTGTTGCAAACAGGTAGCCTGTCTTGCAGAGGGTAATTCTCCCAGTTGGAATATCCATTTGGGATTATTTAAAGCTTGCTGGGTAGCTCGTATAGTCTACTGTAAGTTTGGAAAATTTCATTTTAAGTCTCTATACTGATGTAGATAAAAGTGTAGAACAGTGAGCATATATCACTGCTTATGGACCTAGTGGAGGGCAACTATCTTCCATTGTTGCATTGGGGTGTTAGAATCAACCCCCCATCATTGAGTGCATCAACTATCTTTTCCAAGCAAGAAGAAAGTATATGTTGTGCATGAAAACATTCTTTTAGAAAGAAAAAAATGCAAAACCAATCTTTCATTCCCATGTCGTGATACATTGGCGCATGCCTATGCTTAATGAGCGTTTCAATATGTTTATGCTCTTTCATTTAGCTTTCATTAATTTGCATCAATATTATAAAAAATGATTTTTGCTACCATAATTTCAAAATGCATCCTACATGAAAGCATAGAACAAAACAAATATTGAAACCAATCATTAACTTGGAAAATACTTATCTCCCAATCAGCTACATCCTTCCATTGATCCTCAAGAAGAGCCATTCTCCATCTTGAAGACCTTTGCTTCATCATGTCCTCTCCTTTGAAGAAATGAAGCCTTTGTTCTCTCTCCTCAATGCAGGAAGT
This sequence comes from Ceratopteris richardii, assembly GCA_020310875.1. NCBI lineage: Eukaryota > Viridiplantae > Streptophyta > Polypodiopsida > Polypodiales > Pteridaceae > Ceratopteris > Ceratopteris richardii. The sequence goes on from MU260374.1 coordinate 76,513, forward strand.
GCTCACAGGTAGGAAGTTGTGCACCGGGCAGGCACTCCCAAACGTGAGAAACTTTGCATGTGGTTCACGTGTGCACAAACTCTAGAGGGGGTCTTGCTGGCTCCCATTCACTCCTCTTCTTTGAAGAAATGAATCCTTCCTTTGTGGCTCGAAGAGAAATGAAAACCAAAACATGATCCTCCTTAATCCAAGGTTGCTTCACTTTGTCTTTGGATGGTGCTTGAGAATGAACAAAGAGCTCAAAATAAGCTGTTGAAGTCAAAGTGAAGAAAATCGGCTCCACTTTTGGCTTCAAAGTTAGCTCGGGATTGGTTGTATGTAGAGAAGCATGCCATGGGCTTTGATCCATGAAGCCCAAGTCTAGAATTTTGGCATGGAGAAAACTTCACAAAATATTGAACTAGTGATTTGCCTCCATATGAAGAGCCTAGCTCAATGTGAAATGAACAATCGCTTACTCAAAGACCACGTGGTCGAATCTTGAATGTCGCAATCTACTATTAAACTAGTTTGCACTTTGATTAGAGCAAATATAAACTATCAAGCAATTATAATCTCTAATGAGCAGATAGCTGGTGCGATTGGAGAGTAAACCTCTACAACCTACTGCGTGTGTTGCCACAAGCCCAAGAACAATGGTTTTGGTGTTTTATTTGTGGACAACAGCTCATGGGGAGAATAATAAAGATCAGGCAATTATCTGCGTGTCAGCTCTATCACCATGATGGTATAACTCAACATCTGTAAGATCATAGGAGTTGAGTTTGATCCCCTTGCCTCACATGAGAAATATATTTTTCTTTGTGTTCGATGGGAAGACAAAGAATGAACATTTGCATAAAATGCATCTCTATGTCTCGCAGTAGTAGAGCACTCCTCCTAGCTTGGATAGCCCAAATCAATATATTCGTAGGTTGTGAGTTCAAGACTTGCGAACGATGTAAACAATACCAGTCTCTTTGTTTTTTTTTATTAAACGATGTGGGAGGAAAAAACTCAAGGAGAAACAACACATACTATTCGAGCAAAGAAGAATTCATATGCATGAAGAAGATGATCAAACTCTTCTAAGGTCTCCATGAAAGCTCTAGCTCTAATACCAATGCAAGAAACTAAGGACTACGACCACCATGTGCTAGAGAGATGACTCTCCTCCCAACCTTATGCTTGTATATATAGCTGCTTGAATCAATGAGGACAACAAATGTAACTAGAGTCCACAAGTGCATGTGCAATCTCCTCCACTCCTTTAATATCTTCCACTAGAGTCTACTAGTGGTTGGTGTACCCACCACGTGCTAGAGAGTTGATTCTCCTCCCAACCTTATGTCTGTATATATAGTTGCTTGAATCAATGAGGACCACAAATGTAACTAGGGTCCACAATTGCATGTGCAATCTCCTCCACTCCTTTACTACCTTCAACTATAGTCCATTAGTGGTTGGTGTACTCGCCACTTGAGTTAAGTCTTATTCAACTCAAGTTAACTCACGTTAACTTGAGTTAGAAGGCTCTATAGCTCCTTGGGCAAAAGACTCTCCCCATGCTCCCCATGGGGGTTGAACCCAAGACCTCCTCCTTCACAACCTTAAGACTTAACCACTAGTCTAAGTGGATCATTTTTTAAAGAAAGCACTCATGCTTAACTCTATTCTCGAGATCTTTGTCCATACACACAAGTGACCAAACGGTGTCCGATTTCAAATCACTCTGAATCGATCAGACCCTTAGATCATAGGCTTACTTTATTACACCTATCTACCTATCTACCTACCTACTTATCTATCTATCTATCTATCTATCTATCTATCTATCTATCTATCTATCTATCTATCTATCTATCTATCTATCTATCTATCTATCTATCTATCTATCTATCTATCTATCTATCTATCTATCTATCTTGTTGGAGCAAGTCTATGACAAGCCTAAGTATTGGCTTGAGTCCCACAAAGTCATATAAGAAGCCTTAAAATGAAGACAATGTAAAGTTCACTTCTGAACTACCTCTTGTAACTTTTGAAGAGTTTACTTAATGTAAAAGTGAAAGAATCTTAAGTGGTTGAGTCCATTGATCAAAAAGGGAAAGAGGAGCCACGAATTCGTGATTTGTGGTAGATAGAGAATCAAATCAATCACTCATTGATTGAAGAGTGATTGAGGGAAGTTAGCCTCCCAAACTCAACTATAAATAGATGGCAGTTTTAGTCGTGGTTAGAGAGACCTATGTGAAGACCTCCAAGAGCTGAGCTTTATGCCATATCAAGGTGTGATTCCAAGGCACACATATGTATCAGTAAGTCCATTGTATTGTACAAGAAATATTCTTTCATTTTCATGATCAATTGAGATCAGAGAATTATGCAAAACACTGGACAGGTATGTGAACCAAGAATAGCAAGTTCTTCACCTCTGAGCTAACTCCAACTTATCTGTTTTGATCTATCTTTATGAGAGAGATTTTCCAAGGTACATATGGTGTCTAATACATCCATTGGCAAGCTAAAAGTGCCCACCATATACTCCTAGAGTTCATTTGGCTGGTGTAGATCAAGGATTTTGCAACACCTCTTCATCTTCAAGCTTATACCTATCCATCTCTTCATAGTGGTATCAGAGCAAGGTTGGACAACATGGCAGATGGATTTCCTTCATCAATTGACAAATTGGACAGAGGTAACTACTCAGCTTGGTCATTAAGAATGGAAGCTTGTCTCCAAGGTAGAAGTTTATATGGTTATGTGGCTGGAGATGAAGTTATGCCAAGTTTCAGGAACAAAAGTCAACCAACACAAGAAGAGCAAGAAAGATTGAGCACATGGTGCTCCAAGGATGCACTTGCAAGGTCTTATCTCCTCAACTCTATCTCAGATTTTTTGTTGCCTCACATCAGAAGTTGTAAGACATCTCAGGAAGTGTGGGATGCACTTGAAGCTTTCTTCTCTTCAAGTACCAAAGCTAGGAAGCATCAACTATGGCTAGATTTCACAACTCTCAAGAAGGCTCCCAAACAAAATGTGACTGATTTTGTCACAAAGCTCAAGGACATAGCAGATCAGTTGGGAAGCATTGGAGAGGTAATAGATGAAGAGCAAATTGTAAGGCAGGTCATCAATGGCTTGAAGGCAGATGAAAAGTGGGAAGCATTCACCACAGCTATGGATTTGTACATGGACATGCATGTACCTAATTTCAATACACTCATTGGACAACTACATACTCAAGAGGCAAAGCTTATCAAAAATGGAGAAAGCTCTAAAGGTAATCAATCTTTAGCTTTATACATTGATAAAAGCAAGTTGAAAGATAACAAAGGAAAGGCAAAGAAAGTGGATGATGAAGCAAGTACATATCAAGCTAACTATGCAGGTAGAGGAAGACATGGCAGAGGTAGAGGAAGAGGAGGTAGACAAGGCAGGGGGAGATCCCAAGACTCCAACTCATGTTCTATTTGTGGATTAACTAATCATACAGCTAAAAATTGCTTTAGGAATTCCAGGAATCAAATAGGAAGAGGATACAATAGAGGAAGTTATGGCTACTCAAGAGGAAGGTTCAACAATTATCATGGTAGCTACAACAACTACAATCATTCAAACTATCAAGGAGGTTACAAAGGAAGGAGAGGCTACAATAACTACACAGAAGACTCAAACAAAGAGGATTCATTATTGATCATGAACATGGCTATGCCACAAGGTAAATCTGATGAGCATGTTTTCTACATAGATTCAAGTTGTTCAAATCATGTGGCAAGAAATGTGGCACTCCTATCAGATTTAGAAGATCCAAGGAATAAGCATGAGGTACAAACAGGAGATGACACAAGACATCTTGTGGAGAAAATAGGCAATGTCAAAGCACCTGATGGAAACATCAACCTATTGAGTAAGGTACTCTATGTCCCTCATTACAAAGAATTTGATAAGTGTTGGGCAGATAGTAGAGAAAGGGTTGCAAGTCAGGCTCACAAAAGCAGGAGCATTTGTTGAAGATCCAAGTCAAGGATTCAGAAAAATTGCAAAAGGTGAAAAGACAGGTAGATTGTTCACATTTGAATTACAAGACACTAGAAACATTGCTCTCTTTAATTATGGTAGTCAAACACTCACAGAATTGGAAGTATGGCACAAAAGGTTAGCACATATTGGTGAAAGGTCATTAAAGCAAATTTGCAGGGACCAAAGTGTACTTGGACTTCCTAATTTGTCAAAACAACATATGATTTATAAGTGTAGTGCATGTCAATTTGGAAAGTCTCACAGGTTACCATTCATGAAGAAAGGTTATATGCATGGAGATCTCTTGGAGTTGGTTCATACAGATGTATGGGGACCTAGCAAGGAAGCTTCAATATCTGGATCAAGGTATTATGTCTCCTTTATTGATGATTGCAGCAAATGGACTATCCTATTCTTTATGAAACACAAAGATGAAGTTTTTTCATGTTTCAAAAGATATTTGGCTCTTGTGGAGAATCAAACAGGTAAATCACTAAAAAGGCTAAGGTCAGATGGAGGGGGAGAATACTTCTCCCATGAGTTTGATTCTCTTCTTCAAGAAAGAGGAATTAAAAGAGAGGTAACTACAAGGTACACTCCTGAGCAAAATGGAGTGGCAGAAAGGAGGAATAGGACAATTGTTGAAGCTGCAAGGTCTATGTTAAATGAAAAGCATTTACCTAATTACTTATGGGCTGAGGCTGTATCTACAGCCACTTACTTGATTAACAGGTTGCCTTCAAAATCCCTTGATGGGATGACTCCGTATGAGGCTTGGAATGGAAGAAGAAAAAGCTTAGATCATTGTAAATTTTTTTATTAAAAAGAGTAATTCTGAGATCATCTACCTATGTGTACATGTAGATGATATTATATTGACAGGAAATGATGCAGATGGTATGAAGAAGATCAAAGATCAGATGAGAGAAGAGTTCAAGATAAGTGATTTGGGTTCACTTACCTACTTCCTAGGTTTGGAAGTTGTCTACAAAGATCATGGTTTGTTTCTCACTCAAAGAAAGTACATTAAGGACATGCTGGCAAAATTCAAGATGCAAGATTGTAAGATTCCAGGTACTCCAATGGAGTTCAATCACAAATTGAGCTCACATGAAGGTGAACTCATAGAGGACATCACATCATATCAAAGTCTAGTGGGTAGTCTCAACTATGCCACATTGACAAGAGTAGATATATGTTACAATGTTTTTCATCCAAGGACTAAACATATTGAAGTTCATTATCACTATGTACGAGAGAAGGTTCTAAGCAAAGAGATTCAAATATTATATGTGTCCACTCATCAACAATGTGGAGATATTCTAACCAAAGCATTGGATGGTACAAAGCTTTGCAAATTCAAGGCTATGATTGGTTTACAGGTAATCGTGGAAGATTGAAGACCTCAAGCATACTTGGCTTGAGGGGGAGCTATTGGAGCAAGTCTATGACAAGCCTAAGTATTGGCTTGAGTCCCACAAAGTCATAGAAGAAGCCTTAAAATGAAGACAATGTAAAGTTCACTTGTGAACTACCTCTTGTAACTTTTGAAGAGTTTACTTAATGTAAAAGTGAAAGAATCTTAAGTGGTTGAGTCCACTTGATCAAAAAGGGAAAGAAGAGCCACGAATTTGTGATTTGTGGTAGATAGAGAATCAAATCAATCACTGATTGATTGGAGAGTGATTGAGGGAAGTTAGCCTCCCAAACTCAACTATAAATAGACGGCAATTATGTGAAGACCTCCAAGATCTGAGCTTTATGCCATATCAAGGTGTGATTCCAAGGCACACATATGTATCAGTAAGTCCATTGTATTGTACAAGCAATATACTTTCATTTTCATGATCATTTGAGTTCATATTTCCATGTTCTTGTGAAGTGTACTACTCACTGCCATATCTCTCAGTTTTCTTAGTCAGATTGCAGAGATGGTTTCTCTGAGCTTGGTGCATCATTTTCAGTGATTTGACTTGGTAAAGTTATCTCTATATGTCTACTATATGCTTACCAATTTTCATTTCATTTGGATGTTTCAATCTTCAGTTATGTTCAGTTGAAGTCAACATTGTCTGTTCATTTTTACTTCTTTGTCAGGTACCCGACTTTTTTACTCATCTTGTCATAGCCATTTCTCAATGGTTACTCTCCAAATTCAATGATTTAAAGCTTGTTGGATTCAGCTTATTGTCTAGTATAAGCATACAAATTTTCATAATCATTGGATTCTTAAAGCTTGAGTTATGTTCATTTTTCTGCTCATTGGTCGCATTACTGTAGCAGCCCGTCAAAATCGGGATGATGTCATCAGTTGTTAAACATCATTCTCAGTGTGTGGTTCATTGTTTTTTATGAGATTACTTGTGAAAGTTAGCTCTTTAAGTTAACTAGACTTTCCCAAAAGGAATTAATTTAATTGCTGCTGTGATCAGAGAATTATGCAAAACACTGGACAGGTGTATGAACCAAGAATAGCAAGTTCTTCACCTCTGAGCTAACTCCAACTTATCTGTTTTGATCTATCTTTTTGAGAGTGATCTTCCAAGGTACATACAGTGTCTAATACATCCATTGGCAAGCTAAATGGGCCCACCATATACTCCTAGAGTTCATTTGGCTGGTGTAGATCAAGGATTTTGCAACACCTCTTCATCTTCAAGCACATACCTATCCATCTCTTCACATATCTATCTATCTATCTATCTATCTATCTATCTGTCTGTCTGTCTGTCTGTCTGTCTGTCTGTCTGTCTGTCTGTCTGTCTGTCTGTCTGTCTGTCTGTCTGTCTGTCTGTCTGTCTGTCTGTCTGTCTGTCTGTCTGTCTGTCTGTCTGTCTGTCTGTCTGTCTGTCTGTCTGTCTATCTATCTATCTATCTATCTATCTATCTATCTATCTATCTATCTATCAGTGTATCTGTCAGTCCATCTATCAGTCCATCTATCAGTCTATCTATCAGTCTATCCATCTGTCTATCTATCAATTTATCTATCTATTAGTTTATTTGTTTATCATTCTATCTATCCATCTATCTATCCGTCCTTCTATCTGTCTATCTATCTATCTATCTATCTATCTATCTATCTATCTATCTATCTATCTATCTATCTATCTATCTATATATCTATCTATCTATCTATCTATCTATCTATCTATCTATCTATCTATCTATCTATCTATCTATCTATCTATCTATCTATCTATCTATCTATATATCTATCTATCTATCTATCTATCTATCTATCTATCTATCTATCTATCAATCTACCTACCCACCTACCTACCTACCTATCTATCTATATATTGTTATTGTTAGTGTCCATGTGAAAGGCCAAATGGTTGCTGGATACATTTGTATAAATTCTTTTAAAAAAACATATAGTGGACTAGTTAGCCACATATTTAAGTTCGATCGCATTTGTATACCTGCAAAATCTGTGTTCGTGCTCTCTATAAACTATGTTTTTTTGCATGTTCTATAGGCTTGTGTGGAGTATTGTGTGCGACATTCTAAGCTCGGGTTTCTATTGTTGGATCACGAAGCTTTCACTATGCTTGAAGAACTTTTTCACATTAACCATCATATGGATGGTGCAATATATGCACCTTGAACAATAGAACTTATGTGCACACCTTTCATTGTAGTCTAGACTTATAAACTTGAGAACTATTAGATCCACCTACGTATCTAATTTCATAAATTTTTGCGTCCGATCTCCAATTGATGTTGTTCTCTATCAGTGTGTTGTTGGATGCTTGATTTACTTATGCATTACTCGGCCAAATATTCAGTTTGTTATCTCACAGATGAGCAAGTTTATGGATTGCCTAGGTGTCAAGCATTGGTAGGCAATTAAGCGCATCTTTCGCTACTTGAGTGGTACCTGGCTACTTTGATAGTTTTATCCCAAGGGGGGATCACTACTGTCAGATTTACATGTGTTTTCTAACTCTGGCTGGGCTAGTTGCTATTAGACTCATGTGTCCACTAGTGGCTTTTGCTTCATGCTTCCTAGCTCATGTATATCTTGGTTGAGCAAGAAGCAGCCTATTGTGGCCACTTCCAGTTCTGAGGCTGAGTATAGGGCAACATCCACAAGGACTATTGAGTGTGTGCGGCTCAGATGTCTTATGGCTGATTTCGGTATTGGTCAATCTTCTACCACTACCATCTTCATTGACAGTCAGAGCACATTGGCAATTGCGAAAAACCATGTGTTCCAAGCTTGCACTAAGCACATTGAGGTGCATTATCATATGTGCCCATGTAGGAGAACATTGCAGACCTTTTCACAAAGTCTTTGCTTAGGGAGAAGTTTGAAGCTTTTCGCAAAGCTTTGGGCTTACTTCCTTTTGTGGACTGATTCCACATAGCTTGGCACTTCCTTATACATGAGTGCCAGCTCCTTGTTCACCGCATCACTCCTAGGGGAATTCCTTGATATATTTAGGTAGTGATGTGTGTCAACACATTAGGATCCTCCAGACACTTTTTTCCCTTTTTAGGAGGTCTTTTTCCCCCTGCTTGTATATATGCCTATTGCCCTAATAGTTCACTTATCTTTGTACATTCTAGTGGTAATACATTCACACTCTCACAAACCTTCAGCTGCTATATCAAATCACCGAAACAAATTAATAATTTAATAATCAAACTCCAAAATTCAACATGTTCCATGTATAATAACAATTTATCTATCTATTTGTGTGTCTGTCTATTTATATACCTACCTATCTATCTATCTTCCTACCTACTTATCTATCAATCCATCTATCTATCCATCTACCTATATATATATATATATATATATATATATATATATATATATATATATATATATATATATATATATATATATATATATATATATATATATATATATATGTGTGTGTGTGTGTGTGTGTGTGTGTGTGTGTGTGTGTGTTGTGTGTGTGTGTGTGTGTGTGTGTTTGTCTATTTGTGTATCTATCTATCTATCTATCTATCTATCTATCTATCTATCCATCCATTCATCTATCCATATGGCCATGTATCCCTCTATCTATACATCTATCTATCTATACATACACACACACACACACACATATATATATATATGTGTGTGTGTGTGTGTGTGTGTGTGTATGTATGTATGTATGTATGTATGTATGTATGTATGTATGTATATATATATATATATATATATATATATATATATATATATATAGAGAGAGAGAGAGAGAGAGAAGGTTCGAAAACCTCAAGAACAAAACTTTACACACTCATGGACACTCTTATAGTTCTTGTGAGCAGTCGGAGCAGATACGCCATAGTGTATGTTGATTTCTATATTTCATAGTTGGAGTTTTCAAGTAGAGGGAAGATTCTTCCTCCTTAGCCTCTTCATCAACAGCCATGCATGGCTCTCTTTGGATAGTGTGAGTTGTCTGAAATAGAGTTTTCCTTCTTTCCATACCCTTTTATACATATACTTTCTCTTGTAGAATTTGTATTTAATGCTAAATCATTATTATCTTTTACCTTCTTTTGTGTGCTTTTGTGCTCTTTTTGTGTGTCCACTTGTATCTATCCTGGTGTTATTTGCTAACAATTTGGTATTGAGCTAAGTTTTGTAGGTACAAGCATTTGTAGTCAATGTGCAATCATTATTATCTTTGATCTATATCTTTTGTGTGCTTTTTGTCTCTTCTAGTGTGTTTAATTGTATCTACCTTGGTACTATTTGCTAAAAAAATGATTTTAGAACTTACTTTTCTACATCCAAGCTTTCTTAACACATTTTGACTTAGATCAAAGAGAAAGAGAATGATCAATTTGAAGCTTTATTTCCCCTTTATTTCTCTCTCTCCCCCTTCCTTATACACTATTTGACTTATCCCAAGTCTGGTCAACATTGGTCAACTCCAATCAACTCTAATAAAAGTTGGTAAAATCTAATAAAACTTAGTCAACTCTATCCAATAGGATCAAAACTACAAAAGAGAGGTCAAAATCAATAAAACGAAGCTTGTAACAAGGAGACAAAGGCACACTTTCTTATTTCTTAGCAGTATTTGTCAAATTTTAGATTTTTAGAGCTTTTGTATGACTCTTGGATTGTTGTTAGAGTTTCTTGTGTGTGCAGATAAAATCTTAATTATTTAGAGCATCACATATAGTTATTTCAAATCATGGGAAACCATGATCAGTCTAGTATACTAGGTGTACTTAAATCCGATGATAAGCTTGAGGGGAACTCTAATTACCTATCACATAATCCTAGTAGGAGATGCTTGAATCACGCCTTAAGAGAGAGGATTAGGAAGTAATCCTCAACCATGTCTTTTGCGGCAAGTGGTTAGCCCATTGTACTCCTAACCGGGAGATCGTGAGTTCAATTCCTAGCATTGGTATCAAAGCCTAGTTGAGAAATTGGGCGAGACGAAGGTTCACGGCTCATTTGTGGGCACTTGGAAAAATCGCTTATCCGTGGTGAGTGTGAAATTGGCCTTGGATGAAGACGCATGGGCATTTGGGCACCCACATAGGGTGGGATAGGTCCAAATTTGGCCCATGTGCTGGAGTTTGAGGTTGGTGGAAGCGCTCATGAATGGAAAGTGGGTACAAGATAGTCAGAAGGGTCCACAAGTGAGCATTGAGGATAATGCTCAATAAAAGGGGGAAGGAATCTCACATAATCCTAGTAGGAGATGGTTGAACCATGCATTTAGAGAGAGGATTAGGAAGTAATCCTTAACCATGTCTTTTGGGGCAAGTGGTTAGCCCATCGTACTCCTAACCGAGAGGTCATGAGTTCAATTTCCAACATTACCCTTCTTTGAGCTTCATGATAAAAAATCTTTTAATTGCTAAGGATTTGTAGGATTATGTCACTAGTGATTTATCAAGGCCTAATGTCCCTAAGTAAATACCAACTAGATGAAGAAGAGATGAGGCATCTAATTCAAGAGCTTCAACCTTTATTGAACCACAAACACCTTCCACTAGGATGCAGACTCAAGCTATTAGTATGCAAAGTACACAAGAACAACATAGGTGGGATGCTAGAGATGCAGCAGCTCTAGCAATTATCTATGTTTGTTAAGATATTTGAAATTCCACACTTATTTCTATGGAGAACGTCTAGAGACTCTTGGATCAGACATGAGGATCTCTTCTATTCATCTAATATTGCTAGAAAGCACTACTTAAAGAGATAATTGCATAACCTTGGGGTGAAAGAAGGTATTTATGTCCAATATACCTAACTAGAATCTAGGATCTTGAAGATCAATCGATCAACATTGATGTAGTCCTTGATGATGAGCAACTGGTGACCATCACTCTTAACTCATAACCTAGATCCTACATAAACTTCCTTACAACATTTTCCATAGCTGACACTATTGTGAGCTTTTGAAAATTGCAAAATTTTTTGTCATAGGTAGAACAACCTAGAATTAACCTAGACCTGCAAGATTCAATGCATAACTTAGCCATAGCTAATAAAACTAAGAAGAAAAGTAGTAATGGGAAGGAAAAAGGGAAAGGTAAGAGTAAGTCCTCTAATTATAGTTCTAGCTCCACAAGTAGTTGTTCCATGTCTAAAACTCAAAGGATTCAAACGACTCAAAGGAAACTACTGAGAAAAAGACCTTTAAGAAAGGAAATTCTTTCAATTGTAAGAAACTTTGTCACTATATTGAGGAATGTAGGGAAATTTTAGCCAAGGAGAAGAGAGACTCAATGAAATGGATGATAAAGATTTTAATCATAGTAATAATGAGAATAAGTTTGAAGATGATAACTTTTTAAGTGAATATGAACAAAATTCTCTAGTTTAACTTCTTCTCATCAAAACAAGTCAGTCACGTGTACAAGCAATCAATCTCTTTGTGTTAAAGGCATTGGCACTACCCCTTAGAAACATCAAACTGGAATACATACTTACTTAGAGATGTCATGTAAATACCTAAGATTACTAAGAATTTAGTATCTATATGTGCAATTCTCAAAGATGTTATAAAAGTGACATTTGAAGACACTAAGTATTTTTTGAGACATAAGGCTTTAGAAAAACTCCTACTTTCTATTACTATTTCAAAATGATTAGCTCATCTAGATTGGTCTAATGCCCTTTCGGTGCAAGATATGGATCTATGGCACAATAGATATGTCCATTTAAATGATAGTGATTTAATGACTTTGAAAAGACATGAAATGGTTGGATCCTTGCCAAACTTACAAATACCTCACTAACTGTGAGAGATTCATACCAAGAAAAGACACCTTCATTTGGGAACTACCTTTACTTTGTGAATTTTATTTATGACTTCTCTAAGCACGCATGGGTGTATCTATTGAAAGAAAAGTCCGAAGTTTTTATGTGCTTCAAATAGTTTCTAGTTATGGATGAAAATATGTTAGAAGTGTTTATGTGCTTCAAACAGTTTCTCATTATGTTTGAAAATATGTTAGAATAATTAGGCACCCTCCATTTTGGTTGAGGGGAATACATGTCTTCTAATTTTTAATGCATTTCTAGTTGAGCGTGAGATAGAACATCATTATACAATGTCGTATACACCTCAAAAAAACCGAGTTGCTGAAAGAAATGTTGGTGCAGACCAATCACCAATTGAAGGCTTGGAAGATTAAAGGATGAAGGAAGAATCAATTCCTAAAGTGTGGAAGAAGATTACATTCAGAGGATAAGAGAAGTGTACACATATGTACATTAGTTTAGTCATAGCTGACTTAGATCTTTTGTTTAGTAAGAATCATGTACAAATTTATCTATAAATACTTTGAGAAAAGTCGGGGCAAGTATGAGAGCATATGTGACAATAGTTAGAAGTCAAGAATGAGGAAGAAAGATGTCATGAGATAGAGGAAAAGTTAGTTGAGTTTTCTCTCATTACTCAACTGTAAATTTTTCTGAGTAATCAAAAATATTGCGCCCGATGTTTCTGCGTGTTCTCCTTCTACAGTAGATCAATTGTGAAATGCTTTTGTACAAGTCTAAGTTGAGAGTTGCTTGACCTCTGTACAAAGTTTTAGCTTCCAATTGTAATCAGGCTGAGAGAATTAAGTGTAGGAACATTCATATGTGAAGTATGTTCACAGGTTCCTAAAACAGGCGCAGATTTCGAACTTAATGTTTTGATCATTTCTCCCAGCACAGTTTAAAGTTTTGCATGAGTGAGGGCTTAATCTTTAAGTTGGAAGATAAGCTACTCATGCCTAGAAGCATTTTGGAAAACGGGTTCTATTCAAGGAGAACCAAGTCTTAAAAGTTACAGGTGTAAAATCGACTGTTTTGAATGACAGTTTCTGACATAGGTAACTTGAGAAGTTGATTTCTCAAGTTATACTTAATCTTTTGAAGTAATTCAACTTGGAGTAGATGCGCAATCTCTAGGAGATACTTCGTACAAAGTTTCATCAAAAACTTTACACGTTTGATAGGTCAATGTGGAGAAATAGTGCAGCAGACTTTTCTGTGTTTCATCATCTTCACAGATTTGTTAACTTTTTGATAATTAGTAATTGATCTTCTAAATGAGTGGAAGGTTTTGACTTATTCTTGGTATAGAGGTGCTCTAATCACAAGAATAGGTTGTTCTTTTGGAGAATAACATTCTCCATCAGTGGTATCAGAGCAGGAGACATCAAATTGAGGAAAGAAGGATCCCGACTACTGCAGATTCAAGAAATTCAACACTTGAAGGACTAAGAAGTGAAAGCTTGGAGTCAAAGCTTGAGGAGAAGACTATTTGACATCAAGAAAGGCAAAAGGAGTCTAATTCGAAGTAAAGGTACATACATTGTTTGTAAAGCTTGAAGATTTCAATACACAGGTGAACACAAGATGGGAGAAAGCTTGCAGATTGATAAGCTAGATAGGGAGAACTATCCAGCATGGTCCATGAGGATGGAAGCACACCTCATGAGCAAAGATCTTATATCATTTATTACAGGAGATGAAGAAAAACCAGAGTTTGCAGATCCTAGTATTCCTACTAGGGAAGAGCTTGCAATGTTGAAGACTTGGATGAGAAAGGATGCTCAAGCAAGGAGTATCATCTACATGGCTGTAAATGATTACCTTTTACCTCACATCAGAGGTTTGGAAAGTGCTACAAATGTTTGGAATGCCTTGGAAGAGCATTTCCAAAATACAACTAAGTCAAGGAAGTCCTCACTATGGGCTGAGTTCACAACCTTCAAGAAGAAGAGCTCACAATCAATTTCAGATTATGTGGCAAGGATGAAAGATATTGCAGATAGCTTGGGAGCAGTGGATGAAGACATTGAAGAGGAAAAGTTGGTAAGACAAATACTTACAGGTTTGAGAGGAGATGAGAAGTGGAAGCCTTTTATATTGTCCATAGAATTGTCACTTGATCACTTTACTCCTGATCTTAATCAATTGCTAGGACACATGCTAACCTTTGAGCAGGATCTTAAAGGAGACAATGACAGAAGTACAAGTCAAGCTATGTACTCCAAAGACAAGAAAAAGAATGGCAAGGGAAAGCAATCAAATGATGATGAAGGGAATTCAAATCAAGCTAACTTCACAAAAGGAAAGATGAATTTCAGAGGTAAAGGTAGAGGAGGTAAGAACAAAGATAATGCTAAAGCTTGTTGGATTTGTGGCAGAACAAATCATTTGGCAAATGATTGTTGGTATAACAATCAAAATGGTGGAAGCAATAATCAGAATTATAACCAAAGAGGTAGAGGAGGCAGAAACCAAAGAGGCAATTTCAGAGGAAGAGGAGGTAGGACATCATATGGTAGAGGAGGTGGAAGAAACTTCCAATCTCAGTCCTACAACAATAATTATTACAATTATGCATCAGATCAGAAGGATGACATGACTCTTATCTTGAATGCAACTCATGAATCAATGGGAGAAGATCAAAGAGTGTTTTATATTGACTCAGGGTGCAGCAACCATCTGAGTGGGAATCTATCTTTGATGACTGATATGGAAGCAAGGGTGAATGGACATACAGTTCAGACAGGTGACAATACCAAACATAAAGTGGAGAGCATTGGATCAGTGAAGACAAAGAGTGGAAGTACACTTCTGAGCAAGGTACTTTATGTTCCTACTATTCCTAAAAATTTGATAAGTGTAGGGCAAATTGTGGAGAAAGGATATGAGGTAAGATTCACAAATGATGGTGTTTATGTACAAGATCCAAATCAGGGATATAGAAACATAATTGCAGGTAAAAAGGAAGGAAGATTGTTCACTCTCAAAGTCCAAGGTAATGTGGGACATGCATTATTTACCTATGGAAGTCAAAAGGTATCTGAATTAGACCTATGGCATAAAAGGCTAGGTCATTTCAATGAGAGAGCTATAAAGGAGATGTCAAAGAATCAGGTGGTGCTTGGATTGCCAAACATTGAAGGGCAACATATGGTGTACAAGTGTGAAGCTTGTCAATTAGGTAAAGCACATAAGAGTTCTTACAACAAATCAGGATACAAGCATTCAAATATGCTTGAATCGGTTCATACAAATGTATGGGGTCCCTCAAGGGACTATAGCATAAATGGATCCAGATATTATGTGTTGTTTGTTGATGATGCAACCAGGTGGATTACTTTGTATGTAATCAAGGATAAATCAGAAGTTTTCAAGACATTCAAACATTTTCATGCTTATGCAGAAAGGATCACAGGACAAAAGCTTAAGAGGTTAAGATCAGATGGAGGGGGAGAGTATTTCTCTAAAGAGTTTGATGATTATTTGTGGAATGTAGGTATCAAAAGAGAAGTAACTTGTAGGTACTCCCCTCAACAGAATGGAGTAGCAGAAAGGAGGAATAGGACTCTTGTAGAGTTTGCAAGAGCCATGATGAAGGAAAAGAATTGTCCAAATTACTTATGGGCAGAAGCCATTAACACTGCAACATACCTTGTGAATAGGTTGCCTTGCAAAGCTTTGGATGGAGGAACCCCTTATGAAGCATGGTGGGGTAAGAAGCCTACTCTTGATCATTGTAAAGTATTTGGATGTATTGCATATGCTTATGTTCCTTCACAATTAAGACATAAGCTAGAACCAAAAGCAGAGAAGTATGTGTTTATTGGATATGATGATAGACAGATGGGTTACAGGTTGTGGAGTCCATCCACAAAGCAATTTCTTGTTACTAAAGATGTGACATTTGATGAGCAAAATATATGGTATACAGGATCACCAAATGAGTTTGCAGGTGTTGAAGAAATTCAAAGGAAAGGAAAGGCAAAGGTAAAAGTATGTGAAGAAATTGTTGATGAAGTTGACTCTAGAAGTAGAGTGCAGGATCATGTAGAAGAAGGGCCAAGATTTGATCCAGAATCAAATGAGGCTGAAACTTCAAGAAGTGCAGAAATCAGAAGATCTACAAGAGAAAGGAAAGAACCTATAAGGTATAGTTATGATACATCTTTCCTAACCACAAAAGATTATGCCTACATTGTGAAAACAGAAGAAGATCCAACCACTTATGAAGAAGCCAAAGGTAAACAGAATTGGGAGAAGGCAATGCAGGAAGAGTATGATGCTCTACTTGAAAATGAAACTTGGGAACTAGTACCAAGACCAAAGAATCAGAAGGTCATTGGATGTAAGTGGGTATATAAAACAAAGAGGTTTGCAGATGGTAAGGTGTCTAGATACAAGGCTAGACTTGTGGTCAAAGGTTATGCCCAAACTTATGGGGTAGATTATGATGAAACCTTTAGTCCTATTGCTAAGATGTCTACAATTAGGACATTGATTGCTATTGCTGCTTGTAAGGGATGGAAATTATCACAATTGGATGTGAAAAATGCATTTTTAAATGGATACATTGCAGATGAAGTATATATGGAGCAACCAGAAGGCTTTATGGAATCAATTGGATCAGATTATGTGTGTAAGCTCAAGAGACCTTTATATGGGTTGAAGCAAGCCCCAAGAGCTTGGAATTACAGATTGGTCAAGTTCTTGAATGAATGTGGATTTCAAGCATCAAAGGCAGATAGTAGCTTGCTAGTGAAGGCAAGTGAAAATGGATACATTTACATGTGTATTTATGTTGATGATATTATTGTTACAGGAACAGATGCTCAAGGAATCAATGAACTCAAAAGACAAATAGAGAAGGAGTTTAAGATAAGTGATTTGGGAAACTTATCTTATTTTCTAGGAATGCAGATTGTGTATACTCAACATGGAGTATATGTTTCACAAGAGAGATACTTGAAGAATCTTCTAGTCAAGTTTAACATGGAGGATTGCAAGACCTCAACTACACCATTGGAGGTAAATCATAAATTAAGCAGGTATGGAGGTGAAGAGTTCAATGATATGAAGAAATATCAGAGTTTGGTAGGTAGTTTAATCTATGCTACCTTGACAAGGCCAGATCTATCATATGCAGTAGGTGTGTTGTCACAATTTATGCATTGTCCAAAGAAGACTCATTGGATTGCAGCCCAAAGGGTACTCAGATATATCAAAGGAACCCTAAGTGAAGGTTTGTATTATGGTTTCACTTCTGACACAAGAATCAAAGTGTTTAGTGATGCAGATTGGGCAGGTGACTCAGATGATAGAAGGTCTACTCATGGATATCTCTGTTATGTTGGAGATAAGTTAGTTTCTTGGTGTTCAAAGAAGCAACACACAGTTGCTTTATCATCCACAGAAGCTGAGTATAAGGGAATGGTAGAAGCTGCAAAGGAAGTGATATGGTTGAAGACCTTGATGAAAAGTTTTGAGATTGATCATAGTATTCCAATAATTTTTGGAGACAATATGAGTTCTTTGTATTTGGCAGCTAACCCTGTTTTTCATGCCAGGACTAAGCATATAGAGATTCAGTATCATTTCTTGAGGGAAAAGGTACTAGATAAAGAGATTGAAGTGATGTACACTCCAACAAAAGAACAAGTGGCAGATATGATGACAAAGAGTTTGGATGGACCTAAGTTGCAAAGGTTCAAAGACATGGCAAGTATCAAGAAGACAGAGAAAACCTCAATTGATGATTGAGGGGGAGCTGTTGGTGCAGACCAATCACCAATTGAAGGCTTGGAAGATTAAAGGATGAAGGAAGAATCAATTCCTAAAGTGTGGAAGAAGATTACATTCAGAGGATAAGAGAAGTGTACACATATGTACATTAGTTTAGTCATAGCTGACTTAGATCTTTTGTTTAGTAAGAATCATGTACAAATTTATCTATAAATACTTTGAGAAAAGTCGGGGCAAGTATGAGAGCATATGTGACAATAGTTAGAAGTCAAGAATGAGGAAGAAAGATGTCATGAGATAGAGGAAAAGTTAGTTGAGTTTTCTCTCATTACTCAACTGTAAATTTTTCTGAGTAATCAAAAATATTGCGCCCGATGTTTCTGCGTGTTCTCCTTCTACAGTAGATCAATTGTGAAATGCTTTTGTACAAGTCTAAGTTGAGAGTTGCTTGACCTCTGTACAAAGTTTTAGCTTCCAATTGTAATCAGGCTGAGAGAATTAAGTGTAGGAACATTCATATGTGAAGTATGTTCACAGGTTCCTAAAACAGGCGCAGATTTCGAACTTAATGTTTTGATCATTTCTCCCAGCACAGTTTAAAGTTTTGCATGAGTGAGGGCTTAATCTTTAAGTTGGAAGATAAGCTACTCATGCCTAGAAGCATTTTGGAAAACGGGTTCTATTCAAGGAGAACCAAGTCTTAAAAGTTACAGGTGTAAAATCGACTGTTTTGAATGACAGTTTCTGACATAGGTAACTTGAGAAGTTGATTTCTCAAGTTATACTTAATCTTTTGAAGTAATTCAACTTGGAGTAGATGCGCAATCTCTAGGAGATACTTCATACAAAGTTTCATCAAAAACTTTACACGTTTGATAGGTCAATGGGGAGAAATAGTGCAGCAGACTTTTCTGTGTTTCATCATCTTCACAGATTTGTTAACTTTTTGATAATTAGTAATTGATCTTCTAAATGAGTGGAAGGTTTTGACTTATTCTTGGTATAGAGGTGCTCTAATCACAAGAATAGGTTGTTCTTTTGGAGAATAACATTCTCCATCAAGAAAGAATAGGTCTCTTGTGGAGATGGTGAGATGTATGGTCAAAATTTAGGATTTACCACATAGCTTCTAGCTTGAGGTTGTCATGTGTGAAGCATATGTACTTAACATGTGTCCCACCCAAAGCACTGCAATCTATCACTCCATATGTTGGCTTGGCATGGTCACAAGCCATCTGTCGCTAATTTGCATGTCTTTGGTTGTCTTGCATATGCATTAGTGCTTGAACAACAATGTAGGAAGATGGACGATAAAGTAGTGAAATGTATTTTTGTTAGGTACAATTCTAAAAGCAAAGGTATTTTTTGTATCATCCCCATAGTAGATGCATTTTGGTTAGTCGTGATGTTCTTTTTTTGGAAGATGCAATTGTGCCATTACTTTCTTGTACTAAGGAGACATCACTTAGTTCTAAAGATGTGTATGACACTTTGTTGTCCCCTTATATAGGTGGATAGTCAAGTGTTTTTCCAAATGAAATGATTTCTCATCCTTTACGGGTTTCAAATTATGATGCACATCATTCCATTTCTGATACAGATTTACATGGCGCACTTGCTGATGAGAGGGCTGATATATAGGAGAAAAAAATTATGCATAAATGGCTAGCGTAGACTTCGAGAGAGAGAAAATATGCACCTCTATTATATCATACTCATTTAGACTCTCATAGTGCTTCCTTTGCATTAGATTATTATGCAATGGTTGTGTGCAGTCTTTATGATGAGAATGAGCTAGTTTCTTTTGATTAATCACAAAATTTAGAAAATTGAATGGCTTCTATGCAATCAAAGTATGATGTTATCATGAAGATTGGTATTTGTTCTTTATGTGATTTGCATCCATGCAAAAAGTCCATTGGCACTAAATGGGTATACAAGATAAAATGTAAGCTTGATGGAACAATTGATACATATAAGGCTAGGCTTGTTGAAAAAGTTTATGCTCAAGAGAGAGGCATTGATTTTGATGAAACCCTTGCTCCCACATGCCGAATGACTCATTGTTCATAGCATTTGTTGTTGATATATTTAGGTAGTGATGTGTGTGAACACACTAGGACCGCCGGGGCACTTTTTTCCCTCTTTAGGAGGTTTTTTTCCCCCGGCTTGTATATACGCCTATTGCCCTAATGGGCTACTTATCTTTGTACATTCTCTAGTAATACATTCAGTATTGTGTGTTTGTGCTCCAAGCTTCTTCTTCTTCCTTGTGCTCTTTGCGTGCTTCCGCAGACGTCTAACTCCAACAATTGGTATCAAAGCAGGTCGTCGCTTCATCTAAGGCGCCGTCGACACTCCTCCGTTTGCAGTCTCAGAATCGCACGAATTTTGGTGAGCATACTCAGCGTGTTTTTGAGATCAAAACAACTTCGCTGTGTGGTGCCAAAATCGTGATCTGAGCTCGTTTCGGCCTCCGAACGCACTATCGTAGTGCTTGTGTAGGCTATTTCGTCTTTTTGTGCCAACGGTATATACCAGTTTTTGTTTGCCAGTATAAGCGTCTCGAAGTCTGCTACAGGTTTAGTAGAACTCCTCTCGGTAGTTCCGTTCAACTTTTTGAGATACAATTAATTTTCTGCATCAAGGTATTTTAGTCACCGGCCATGGCTGAAAGCAGTGATGTATTCCGTATGTTGGCTGTTGAGGATAAGTTGGATGGTACCAACTACCCATTATGGGCTTATATGATGCGACATGTTTTGGTTGCAAAAGGATTGTGGAACATTGTGCAGGGTGTTGAAAGAAGTCTTGTTACACCTGTAACGACAGGTACTACAAATATAGGTGTTGGAGCCGATGAAGATGGTGTCGAAGATGATATTTCGCAGATTCCTGTTCGTGCTGCTGTTTCTATTGCACCTACTGTAGAGCAGATTCGTTGGGATGGCAGAGATGCCCAAGCACATGCATTGATAGCTTTGTCTGTCAAACGTGCCATTATTCCTCATATTCCCTCTTGTAGAACAGCTAGGGATGCTTGGGATACACTTACCACATTGTATCAAGCTAGGAATGAGGCTCGTGTTGCTTACCTCCGAAAACAGTTGGAGAGTGAGCACATGAATGAAGGTGATTCTATGGACAGTTTCCTAACGAAGATCAAAGATTTGAAGGAACAATTGATTTCTGCTGATGATGTTATACCAGATAGCTCACTTGTGCAGACCGTTCTGAATGGTCTTCCTGATTCCTATCAGAGTTTTGCTTCTACTCTTCGGTTGATGATGAAAGGCAATCCGAATGCCTTATCATTTGAGGATTTAGTCTCTGTTCTGTTGCAGGAAGATCAGTCCAGGCAGAACAGGTCCATTATGCGTGTTGCAGATCAAGCTTTCCTGTCTAGTCAGAAGGGCAAAGGAAAATGGAGCTCTTCTACTAGTAAGCAGAAATCTGCAAATGTTGCACATTCGAAGAACCAAGATAAAGATGAGAAGAAATCAGAAAAGCAGAAATTGTTTTGCAAGTACTGTAAAGGGAATGATCATATCATAAAGAACTGTCCAAAACAGGCTGCAAAAGAGGCAAAGAAAACGGAGGCTGGAATGGTTGTTGCAGAAGCCTCTACACCAAAAACAGAGTCTGCTAATCTTGTGCAGGAAGAAGAATGGGCGTTTACTACTGTTTGCAGTTTTGACCCATCTTCTCATGAGCAGTGCATGTCTGCAGTGGACTCAAATGTTTGGTACTTTGACAGTGGGGTGACGAAACATATTACCTTGCAGCCCAGTTTCTTCTCTTCACTCGAGCCTGCCCCTACAGGGAATACTCTCACATGCGCCAACAACTCCTCTTATCCTGTTATGGGATTTGGTAAGATCATTCTGACTACTGCTGATGGTAGTTCTTTTACCTTGTCAGATGCTTTATTTATGCCAAGGATCAAGAAGAATCTGTTATCATTTTCTGCATTAGCCAAGATTGGCTTGGTTGTGAAATTCGTTGATGACAGGTGTACAGTTCATGATCTATCAAATGCCGATGTGATTATTGCTTCTGGCATTTTATGTCGTGGGATGTATAAGCTCATAGACTATGAAAGATCTCTGAATGATTCAGCATGTGGAGTTCATGATTCTCAGGCTATGTCAGATGCAAAGCTTTGGCATGCACGCTTTGGTCATCTGAATTTTGCTAGTTTGCTATGCCTGCAGAAATCTGATATGGTGTCTTCTTTGCCCAAGCTTGAGGCACCTGGAAAACATGTATGTGAAGGGTGTATTTTGGGCAAAATGCAACGTTCCTGCTTTCCAAAAGATGGTTCAGTTCGGGCTACGCAAAAATTGCAGCTTGTACATAGTGATGTCTGTGGTCCTATGCAGACACCCTCTTTTGGGAATTACCTTTACTTCGTGACTTTCATTGATGATTTTTCCAGGCATGCATGGGTATATCCACTCAAAGCAAAGTCCGAAGTGTTCATGTGCTTTAAACAGTTTTTGGTTTTGGCTGAAAATCTATCAGCATGTAAAATGGGCACCCTTCGTTTTGATCGAGGGGGGGAATATATGTCTTCTGATTTTAATGCATTTCTGGCTGAACATGGGATAACACACCAGTGTACAGTGCCGTATACACCTCAACAGAATGGAGTTGCTGAACGAAAGAACAGGTCACTCATGGAGATGGCGAGGTGCATGGTCAAGAGTCAGGCTTTACCACATAGTTTCTGGCTTGAGGTTGTCATGTGTGCAGCATATGTACTGAACAGGTGTCCCACTAAAGCACTGCAGTCTATCACTCCATATGAGGCTTGGCATGACCGCAAGCCATCTGTTGCTCATCTGCGTGTTTTTGGTTGTTTGGTGTATGTAGTGCTTGAACAACATCGCGGAAAATTGGATGATAAGGCACTAAAATGTATTTTTGTTGGGTACAGTTCTAAAAGTAAAGGCTATCGTCTGTATCATCCACAGACTAAACACATTCTGGTTAGCCGTGGTGTTGTCTTTGTGGAAGATGCTATTCAGCCATTGCTTTCATGTACTAAGGAGACATCTGTTAGCTCCAAAGACATGTATGATACTTTGATGCCTCTTTTTACAGGTGGACAGTCTAGTGCTGGTCCTAATGAGGCAACTTCTCAGCCTTTGCAGGTTTCATATGATGATGCAGATCATTCTATTTCTGATGCAGATTTACATGATGCACTTGATGATGAGAGAGCTGATATTGAGCAAGCAAAAACTATGCCAAAATGGCTGGTGCAGACTTTGCGTGACAGCAAATTAGATGCACCTTTGTCATATCGTACTCGTTCAGGCTCTCATAGTGCCTCCTTTTCATCATATTTCTATGCTATGGCTGCGTCTAGTCTCTGTGATGAGAATGAGCCTGTTTCTTTTGATGAAGCACAGAATTCAGAAAATTGGATGGCTGCTATGCAATCTGAATATGATGCTATAATGAAGAATGGTACATGGTCTTTATGTGACTTGCCTCCTGGCAAGAAGGCCATTGGCACTAAGTGGGTATACAAGTTGAAGCGTAAACCTGATGGTATAGTTGACAGATATAAGGCTAGGCTTGTTGCAAAGGGTTATGCGCAGGAAAGAGGCATTGATTTTGATGAGACCTTTGCACCTACATGCCGTATGACTACTGTTCGGAGCATTTGTGCACTTGCAGCCCATCATGGTTGGAATGTACATTAGTTGGACATTAAAACAACATTTCTGAATGGTGACTTGCATGAAGAAGTGTATGTTTTTCAGTCCCGTGGTTTTGTGCAGAAAGGGCATGAAAACTAGGTGTGCAGGTTAAAGAAGGCATTATATGGTTTAAAGCAAGCACCACGTGCTTGGTATGAGAAGATACATGCCTATCTGGTTGCACATGGTTTTGAGAACACTCCAACTGAAAGCACCTTATATGTTAAGCATGATAATGATGTGCTTCTGATCATTGTTGTCTATGTTGATGACATGCTGCTCACTGGTCCTATTGAGAAGCATATTGCTGATTTCAAGGCTGATTTACAGCCTCATTTGAGATGTCTGATTTGGGGCATTTGCATCACTATTTGGGCATTCAGTTTATGAAAGTTGATGGTGGAATGGCTTTGTGTCAAACAAAATATATTGACACATTATTGCAGCGTTTTGGCCTTGAAGATTGTAAGCCTATTGCCACTCCTATGGAGACAGGTTTACAATTGAGTCTTCATGATGTTGGAGATGCATTTGATGCTGTTCTCTATCAGCAGGCTGTTGGATGCTTGATTTACTTACACATTACTCGGCCAGATATTCAGTTTGCTGTCTCACAGATGAGCAGGTTTATGCATTGCCCAGGAGTCATGCATATGAAGGCAGTTAAGTGCATCTTTCGCTACTTGAGTGGTACTCGGATACTTGGGTTGTTTTATCCCAAGGGGGGATCACTACCGCCAGATTTGCATGCTTTTTCTGACTCAGATTGGGTTGGTTGCTATGACACTCGTGTGTCCACCAGTGGTCTTTGCTTCATGCTTGGTAGCTCATGTATATCTTGGTTGAGCAAGAAGCAGCCTACTGTGGCCACTTCCAGTTGTGAGGCTGAGTATAGGGCAGCTTTCACAGCGACTGTTGAGTGTGTGTGGCTCAGACGCCTTATGGCTGATTTGGGTGTTGGCCAGTCTTCTGCCACCACCATCTTCACTGACAGTGAGAGCGCATTGGCAGTTGCGAGGAACCTTGTGTTCCATGCTCGCACTAAGCATATTGAGGTGCATTATCACTATGTCAGGGAGAGGTTCTCTGCTGGGGAGATGAGCTTGGCATATGTGCCCACGTAGGAGAACATTGCTGACCTTTTCACGAAGGCTCTGCCTAGGGAGAAGTTTGAAGCTTTCCGCAAAGCTTTCGGCTTACTTCCTTTTGTGGAGTGATTTCCACATAGCTTGGAACTTCCTTATACATGAGTGCCAGCTCCTTGTTCACCGCATCACTCCCAGGGGGGATTTGTTGATATATTTAGGTAGTGATGTGTGTGAACACTCTAGGACCGCCGGGGCACTTTTTTCCCTCTTTAGGAGGTTTTTCTCACCCGGTTTGTATATACGCCTATTGCCCTAATGGGCTACTTATCTTTGTACATTCTCTAGTAATACATTCAGTATTGTGTGTTTGTGCTCCAAACTTCTTCTTCTTCCTTGTGTTGTTCACGTGCTTCCGCAGACGTCTAACTCCAACATTTGTATACTAACAACTCATCAAGTTTGGAATGTACACCAGTTGGACATTCAAGCTACAATGGTGATTTACATGAAGAAGTGTATGTATTTCAACCCCGTGGTTTTGTATAGAACGGCCATGAAAACAACTTATGCAGGTTGGAAAAGCATTATATGGTTTGAATCAACCACCACATGTTGGTACAAAAAGGTACATGCCTATTTGCTAGCACATGGTTTTGAAAACAATCCAATTGATAGCACATTATATGTTAAGTGTGTTGATGATGTACTTATGATCATTCTTGTATATGTTGATGGCATGTTGCTCATTAGTCCTAATGGGAAGCATATTGCTGAATTTAAGGCTGATTTGCATGCTTTTTTGAGACATCAAACTTGGGGCATTTTTATCATTCTTTGAGCATTCAGTTTATGCAAGTTGATGGGGGAATAGCTTTGTGCCAAAAAAAAATATTGACACATTATTGCAATCTTTTGGACTTGAAGATTTCAAACCTATTGCCACTCCTATCAAAATAGGTTTATCATTGAGTCTTCATGATGCTAGAGATGCATTTTATGTTGTTCTCTATCAATTGGCTATTGGATGCTTGATTTACTTATGCATAACTTGGGCTAATGTTCAGTTTTTGATTTCCTAGATAAGCAGGTTTTTGCATCTCCAATGTGTCAATCATTGGCAAGTGATTAAGCGTATCTTTTGCTACTTGAGTGGTACTCGACTACTTGGATTATTTTATCCAAAGGGGGGATCATTACCACCATATTTACATACTTTTTCTGACTCTAACTAGGTTGATGCCTATGACACTCGTGTGTCTGCCACTTGTTTTTGCTTCATGCTTGGTAGCTCATGTATATCTTGGTTGAGCAAGGAGCAACCTACTATGGCCACTTGTAATTGTGAGGCTTAGATATAGGATAGCTTTCATAGCGATTGTTGAGTGTGCATGGCTCAAACACCTTTTGACTTATTTGGGTGTTGGTCACTCTTCTGCCGCCGCCATCTTCACTAACAATCATAGTGCACTGGAAGTTGCAAGGAAATATGTGTTCCATGCTTGCACTAAGCATATCGAGGTGCACTATCATAATGTCAGAGAGAGTTTCTTTGCTAGAGAGGTCAGCTTGGTTTATCTGCCCACACACGATAATGTTGTAGACCTTTTCACAATAATTCTGCCTAGGGAGAAGCTTGAAGCTTTCCACAAAGCTTTGGGCTTACTTCCTTTTGTTGATTGATCTCTTTCCACATAGCTTGGCACTTCTTTATACATGAGTGCCAGCTCCATGTCCAATGCATTACTCCCAGGGGGGATTTGTTGATAAATTTTGGTAGTAATGTGCGTGAATAGACTTAGGATAGTCATGACACTTTTTCCCCTCTTTAGGAGGTTTTTTCCCTTGGCTTGTATGTATGCCTATAACCCTAATGGGTGAATTATCTTTACACATTCACTTGGTAATACATTCTATATTGTTTTGTGCTCCAAGCTTCTTCTTCCTTGCATTTTTCATGTGCTTCTGCAAACCTCGAACTGCAACAATTATTATGTCAAGTTGTTGGTATCTTCATCGATGTATGTAATAGCAAACACAACACCAATTATTGAGTATCACAGGTAAGTAGATATATGCATTAGCTATTAGTGACACATTGGAGTTGTACTTGAGTTTCCAAGAAAACAAAATAATTTCAAATTTATGGGATATGCAGATTCTGATTTGACAAGAGATTTTGATGATATAACATCTACAATAAGCTTTTGTTTCTTTCTTGGTAATTCACTCTTATCATGGTTAAGTAACAAACAAAAAAGTGACTATTTCAACATGTAATCATAGTGTAGAGAAGCCTATACTACATCTACATAATGTATAAGGTTGCAAAAACTTTTGAATGACTTACATTTTGAAGATTCTCTACCTACATGTATATTCATAGATAGTCAAAGTGAGTTTTCAATGGCAAAGAATTCAATGTCCGATCCAGAACGAAGCATATTGAAGTTCATTATCACTACATAAGAGAAAAGATCCTTGAATGAAAGATTGAATTTCAATAAATTTCAACTCAAAACATTCATGCAGACATCTTCACAAAAGTGTAACCAAGAGAAAATTTTGAGCAACATCAAAAGAAGTTGAATGTCAAAGCCCCAAACAAATAGAATTTAGGAGAGGAATTGTTGAAAAAAAATCAATTTGTATATATTCATATATATTTTGGACTTTCTAATTAGTGTGTATTGGATACTTTTTCATAATCTTCATATTTAGTAGATTGCCAAATCATTTCTCAAAAATGGAAATGGTCAAAAGTGATCAAAGAAGGTCAATATTTTTTATCTTTTCTTTTGTAGAGTACTTACAGAGAGCTATCCAAACATACATAACATTCCACCATCCAAATATGTGAAGAACCTCAAAATTTTCAAATTTGGGCATGAAAAGTAGTTTTAAAAGTAAAAGCAACTTGACACATGGCATAATCTCATTAAACCATGTCATCTTGATCCAAGGGTTAATATTCATAGCAAGCAATATTAGAAAATCATATAGAAAAGCTAAATTAGGGCATTCTACAAATCTTGTCGGATTTTGCGATGCAAATCATATAAATTAGGATTTTTTTTGGTGCATACTTAACATGGCTGAAGTGTTTCAATGGCGATGCACCACAGTGCGCTCTCCTTTATGAGGGCTATACAATGATTCCTCATAGTAGAAAACTGAGCTCCTAGGGCCACGCACGATACTCCTCACAGAGGCTGCAGAATACACAGTAAAAACATAGTACACAAGGAGCACGAAGACAGACTTCTTAGGTCTTACAAATCCGGTCAAACATACAGTCTATGTCTGATCAGGCCACTATATGGTTTATTAAAGAACATATACAAAGAAGTGTTCGGTGGCCATTTGGCCTTTCACATGGACACTAACGGTAACAATCTCCCACTAAAGGCCAATATGGCCAAAGTAACTATGGGAGAAAAAATAAAGAATGATAAAGAATACTTGAGTGTAAGTATAAAAACTATACCTCCCACCTGATGGGCATGTTACACAGTATACAAGTGATTGTGTAAGATCATGAATCAAGTAAACCCCATCGAGTGACAGTAGTGTCGAAAGCTATCTTGTGGTAGAGCTTTAGTCAAAGCATCTGCAACATTATCTCGAGTGTGAACCTTCTCAAGAATAATGCACTCAGTGGCTAAGCAATCTCTAATGAAGTGATACCTCACCTCAATGTGCTTGGTCTTTGCATGATAGATCGGATTCTTTGCCAAAGCAATGGCACTCTGACTGTCACTGAGCAAACGTGGTACATGCTAAAGTAAACCCATATCACCAACAAGACGAGAAATCCACAATGCTTCCTTACATGTCTCACTTGCTGCAACATACTCTGCTTCTATGGTGGAAATAGCTCTACATTCTTGGAGACGAGATCTCCAAGAGATAGCACCTCTGGCAAAATGAAAAATGTACCTTGACGTAGACTTACGATTGCCTACACAACCAGCATAGTCAGAATCTATGTAACCAATAATGGATGCTTTCCCTCTACCTAAGCATACACACTTGTCCTTAGTGCCACGCAGATATCTCAAAATCATCTTGACCGCTTCCCAATGTTTCTTGCTAGGATTAGACATATATCTGCTCACAACTCCCACTGCAAATGCAACGTCTGGTCTCTTAACTACCATAGCATACATGAGACTACCAACAACAGACTGATAGGGAATTTTGCTCATGAATTCCTTTTCCTCATCTGATTTGGGGCAGTCATCCTTGCCCAATTTCACATATGTGGGTAAAGGTGTACTCAATGCCTTTCCACCCTGCATATTGAACCTGTGAAGTACTTTGGATATGTACTCACTTTGAGATAAGTATATGCATCTTTTACTCATGTCACGAGTAATGTGCATGCCAAGAATATGTTTGGCATCCTCCAAATCCTTCAT
Organism: Ceratopteris richardii; assembly: GCA_020310875.1. NCBI lineage: Eukaryota > Viridiplantae > Streptophyta > Polypodiopsida > Polypodiales > Pteridaceae > Ceratopteris > Ceratopteris richardii. The sequence goes on from MU260374.1 coordinate 105,737, forward strand.
ATCAAATGTCCGACTCAACTTCTTTTTGAGAATTGACAAGTCATAAGAGGACTTCCCAACAATTAACATATCATCAGCATAAAGTATCAAGCATATCAAGCTGCCATCTGAGCATCTCTTTGTGTACACACAATGATCCTCATTGCTTCGATAATAGCCTTGAGACTTCATAAAAGCATCAAACTTTTGGTACCATTGTCTAGGGGATTGTTTAAGTCCATGCAAGCTCTTCTTGAGCTTACAAACTAGAGTTTTATTGCCAGGAACTACATAACCCTCTGGGTGTTCCATATAGATCTCATCCGCAAGATCTCCATGCAAGAAAGCATTTTTCACATCCATTTGGACTAGCTCTAAGTCCTCCATTGCAACGAATCCAAGCAACATGCACAGGGTAGTCATCTTGACCACTAGAGAGAAAATTTCCTCAAAATCAACACCATGTTGTTGCTTAAAACCCTTTGCAACAAGTCGTGCTTTATACTTTGGAGAAGCACTATCTGATGTGAACTTCAGCTTATATACACATTTACATGGTAAAGCTTTCTTGCCCTTTGGCAAAGGTACTAAATCCCAAGTACCATTTTTGTGAATAGAATCCAACTCACTTTTTATGCCACGCTCCCACTTGACATGATCCTCTGTCTGCATAGCCTCTTTGTAGCAAGAAGGCTCACCGGCATCTGTTAGCATAACAAAATCTAAACCTGGAACATATTTATCAAGTGGATGTGAGACACGTGTAGAACGTCTCAATGGTTGCTGAATAGGAACATGTGCAGATTGATCTGAATGGACATTCTCTTGAACATCCCTATGTACAGCATTTTTATGCATGCTAACTGGAGGATTGCATCCTAAAACACCACTCTTCTCACTTCGACCTCCTTAATGGGTTGTTTATGCATCTTAGACTCATTGAAAATGACATCGCTACTTCTGATCACTAACCGTGTTTCAGGATCTCATAAGTGATATCCAAATTATCCTTCTCGACCATATCCAAGAAAAATGCATTTCTTTGACTTATGGTCCAACTTTTGTCTAAGACTCTTGTGTATATGAACATATGCTTCACACCCAAAAACTCAAAGATGATCATAATATGGTGGCTTCCCTGTCCATAACTCTTGTGCCACTTTCAAACCTTTGGCATTACTAGGTGAAAGGTTAATCACATGAACTGCAGCCAATATTGCTTCTGCCCAAAAGCCTTGTGAGAGGTTTGCATGATGCAACATAGAAACTACTCTATCTTGAATAGTTCTATTCATCCTTTTAGCTACACCATTCTGTTCTACGAATCCCTCTGGACTCATAGAAAAGGCTGAATTCATGTGAGATATACTCACCCCCATTATCTGAACGTAAAGCCTTAAGCTTAGTTCCTTTTTTAGTCTCAACTGAAGAAAGCCATTTTCTGAAAGTAGGGAATACCTCATCCTTTGATTTGATAGGATATACCCAAACTTTTCTAGTAGCATCATCTATGAAAGTGACAAAGTAAAGAGAACCACCTAAGGACCTAGTGGGCATAGGACCACACACATCCGTATGAACTAGATCTAAAGGCTGAATTGAAGAGTCAATGTGCATTCTATGCACATTTCTGGTTTTCTTTCCATATTGACAATGCTCACAAAATGAAAAATCAGAGAAAGATAACATAGGTAAGTAGCCAGAACGAGAAAGATTTTCCATTCCACTACGAGATATATGGCCCAAACGACCATGCCAAATACAAGCCATAGGTTGTTCAGTAACAACTAACAAGTGTTCTTTCCTGTGATACAAATAAAGGATAAAGTGAGCCAACTTTGCTTCCTTTTGCAATAACCATATTGCCCTTTGATATACAAAAGGACTGAGCATAGGAGACCACCTTGTAACCAAGGTCATCGAGTTGACCAACTGACATCAAACTACGTGATAATTGAGGTACATGGCGTACATTATGCATAGTAAATTTTGAACCATCAATGAACTGCACAACCACATCTCCAATCCCCACAACATCACACTAGTAAGAGTCACCAAGTCTCACGGTACCAAGAGACTTTCTTGCATAATTAGAGAACCATTCTCTATTTGGTATCACATGGAAAGAAGCACCAGAATCTAGCATCCATGTGTGGGAAAGAGAATCAGCCATAAGAGCCTCAATAGGTACAGTACTATCAAGTGTCAACACATCAGCATCATCAGAAATAGCATTAGTTTTTCAATCTTCATAGTCGAAGTAGATGGTGCAGGTACTGTTTAACATGCCCATCAACATTCTGTCCTTTACCTTTAGCATTCTTTAATGCATAATAGTCTTTCTTCATGTGTCCTTTCTTATGATAAGAATGGCATTTGATATCCGTCTTCTTTGATTTACTTCTACTCTTATTCCATTGACTATATTTTTCCTTGTGCTTGCTCCTACCACGTTGCTGATTCTTTCCTTGGTAAGAACCACGAACATTATATGCATCTCCACTCTGAGTGCCAACCATAGATTTTCTACGAATCTCCTCACTCAAGAGTGCTCCACATATGTCATCATAGACGAGTTTACCTTCAAGTGCACTATTGCTAATAGCGGTGCAAAACGTATCCCATGATGATGGCAAGATGCATAATAGCAATACTGCTTTCATTTCATTATCCATATCCATTTTCTGAGCTTGTAACTGGGAGAATATAGCATCAAACTCATTTAGATGAGCAGCAACACTATCTATGTCCTTCATACAAAGGTCATATAATTTTCTCATCAGATACACTTTATTTGATGGCGTTTCTTTTTCATATGTATTGCATAACTTCTTCCAAAGCTCCTCTGCACTTTCACAGCCTAATATTGTAAAGTGCAAAGTATCTGCTAGGTGCAAGCGAATGGTAGAACTGGCCATTTCATCTAACTCATTCCAATCATCTTCATCCATGTCAGCAAGCTTCTTTGAAATCCCATTTACTGGCTTCCATTGCCTTCTTTGAATCAACACATCTTTAATCTGATTCATCCATAGAGCAAAGTTTGTGCCATCAAGTTTTCAGATCTCAAAATGGTCTTTGCCCTACAAGTTATAGCTCCTTCTCAGAACACTAGCACTAGACCCTGATCCACGAGATGTGCTTGAGACCTCTGATGCCATGATGGTAGAGACCTGAATAGAATGATAATGGAGCTAGAAGAGCCCAAACACCAATGAATAAGTGTATCACGTAGTAAATCGACCACTGTATAGTTGAATAAACCAAAAATCTCAAAAAAATTTGCCAAAGTATCCTCTGCAAAATTAGCATATGACCAATGTCAAAATATCATTAAACTGCAAGTACTGACATGTTTACCTGCATAGTGAATCACTGACTCCACTACATAGGATTAGTTACCCAATAGAAGCCAACTAGGCTTATGGAGCACCTATGAACAACTATCATACATCTCCCATGGTGAGGCTGGGTAAGTCTTCCACCTGCATCACCGAAGAGACCTTGACATCTGGGTGTCTCTCAGTTAAGAAAACCTCACCATGACCCCCTTTATCAAACGTAAAAGGCTTTAAGCAAAAAACGTAACCGCTATATCAATGACCACATGGACGTACATAAGCGGTATCCACAGAAGCATACATGGTGTGGTATGTGCTCAATATATGTAGTAAAATGACAATAAAAGGCTGAATGCATAGCCCAAAAACTAGCCAATAACACTTGCAAGTATCTGTCAACTCTAATGTTTTAGGCTCGAAAACCTGCATAAATTTGCAACGAGTGCTCCCACCAAAACTGAAAGCCTTTCGAGAAACCTGTAGTTTTATGAGTGTGGCTGAAAGCACAGCCCCAAAGGTTGATATTTATTGTCGGAGAAGTACAAAGAACACTCTTCTTGATGTTCTTCGACTTGTGTGAAGAGAACTGTGTGCGGAAGTACTCCAAAATGGCTCTAAAAGACACCCCAAAAATGCTTCAGAAACAAACTTTGAAAGCAAAGAATGAAGCTTTGAGGGACCAAAACATGTTCAAGGTAATGTCAACCTTAGTTTTTCCCCTTCTTCAAACACCACAAGAGTGTAGCTTAGTGGCAAGAGATTGCCACGGTTAAGCGAGCTCTAGGGGGAACAGTATTGGGATGGGTGACCTCTCGAGAAATAGCGGGAACCTCTATATTCATTGATCATTGAGGTCCTCCCTCGCACGCAACCAATGGCGCCAATGGTGACTTCGGTGACTCGGATGACAAGGTATGCCAAGGTCTATGCCTTGGTCGCCACCTTAGCCGTAAGCCTTGGAGAAAGCCTTTGGGGGGGAGGGGGGGGAGGTGCTCGCTTCGCTCGCACAATAGGAACAAAGCTTTTGCATCAAACTACTCTGATACCAGCGAAGTGATTCAATGGCGATGCACCACAGTGTGCTCTCCTTTACAAGATCTACACAACGATTCCTCAGAGTAGAAAATTGAGCTCCTCGGGCCGCGCACGGTACTCGTCACAGAGGCTAGAGAATACACAGCAAAAACACAGTATGCAGGGAGCACGAAGACAGACTTCTTAGGTCTTACAAATGCAGTTGGACTTACAGTCTATGACTGACTAGGACACTATATGTTTTATTTAAGAGCATATACAAAGAAGTGTTCGATGGCCATTTGGCCTTTCACATGGACACTAATGGTAACAATGGCTATGTATATGAAAAGGTTGGGGAAACTCAAGTGCAAGTCTTTATACACTCTTTGACACTCTTGATATGCTTATGGGCACTTGAAGCAACTTCATGGTGTATGCTAAGTTTCTCTTTTACAATTGAAATTGGAGGAGTTTTGGAGGAGAGGGAAGCTTCTTCCTTAACCTCTTCATTACCAACCGTGGATGGCTCTCCTTGGGTAGTGTGAGTTGTGTGAGATATAGTTTGGCTTCTTTTCATACTCTTTTGTACATCAACTTTCTCTTGTAACATTTGTAGTAAATGTGCTGTTATTATTTTCTTTAACACTAGTGTTATACCAAAATAGAACACTATAGTGTCCTTTTATCTAACAAATTAAAAAAAAAAAATCATGTGTAATAATCAAGTAAAATTCTGAAAGAATCTTCAAGCACCATAGATACTTGTACATATATGTTCTATAAAAAATATATTTTTTTAAATAACCTTTTCTAATGACTCAAAATGTAGAAACGATTGAATATGGTTTTAAACAATTGTTAGTATATGAGAAGAAAGAAATGTCTCCAAAGAAAAGAATTTCCTCATATTGGAACAATTATTTTAGTGTTAATTTAAAGTCACAATCATCTAACACAAGCCTTGAAAATTTGAAAAAAAAAATCATTTTTTACATTAAGGGTGTTCATTATATAGTTATACATTGTAGGAGCCTTTTATATGCTATTGATGCATAAAAACACGTGTTTAATTTCAAAAATCATCACATAGTACCATACAAATATGCCACATCTTTGGACAAAGAATTTGTGTACTTATCTCACATACCACTAACCATCTGAATATTTCATTGAATGGCAATATTCCACTGCTGAAAATAAAACTTCATCCTATAAAATTAGCTTTTATCAAAGATGTAAGGTATATAATATCGATCAAAATAAAAATATAAACATTATAAACTCCTTTATATAGAAAAAACTAACATAATAACTTTAATCATGTAGCATATGCAATACTTGCTCATCAAATGACCGTTTCTTAGTACAGAATATTAGTAGAAATATTTAACTTGAAGGAATGGCATAGAAATTTGACTCTTAAGGTTGTCGAAAAAACATTTTAAGAATGTCAAATAATATTTCGATAATAAAAAACAAGTCATATTCATACCATCACTTTGCAAACTAATTCATAGATGATAACATTATCATGGCACATATGAGATAAGTTTTATGCTATAAAGCTAATAAAAATCATTAAAAATATCTAATTATGAATAGGAAAGTGTGCTAACAAAATGTTCTGCGAAATGAAGCCAATTTAGTTTTGCACTCTTTTCAAGTGTTCCATTTCCACTTTTAAAGACCCCTACACTGTGCTTTTATTCCAAGCATTTTTAGAGTTCATAATGCATGTTGAGTGATCCTAGGATAGTCAAAAGTGCAATTGATCATCAACTTTATTTGAAGTGTAGATCGCAATGTCCTTGGCTTTTGCCCTTACTTTGTTTGGCTTTTATGTCAGTGTAATGTTGCCTCCAATAAGCACCCAAGGAGATAAACATAAAAGAAAAAAAGGTGGTTTCAAAAGATAATATCCAAGAATGATACTTGTATCACATATTTAAGTTCATTACTACATGCATCGTCAACAGAAGAATACTAATAGGTAGACACTCGCAAATTGTATCTATGATTTACCTAACCTCATCTTGTGAGATAATTGACATCTTACATGTGCAGACTTAGGTTGTTCCTATTGTGACATTTACACATGACTCTTGAGCTAAAAGTGTTTTCATCTTTTAGGAGATGTCTGATGTTCCTTCTGTACTTAAAACATCTGTTTCAATGAATGAAACTCAGTAGATCTTTTGTTTGTATCATCTTCAAATTCTTTGACAGACAAGAAATAGTGATACTAAAAAAAGACCTCGTCACAAAGAAAAAACTCAAGATTTTCCCGATCTCATTTGTGAAACATCAACACTACATTCAATGTATAAATTTCAGTTCTTAAAGGCAACCCTATCCCCCGTGAAATGAGCTAAGCATTGAACTACGTAGCTTATGCATGTTGGCAACTCAAATAATGTTAGCTCCAGT